>JAJMYO010000148.1:0-85853 GCA_023087385.1 Diplodia sapinea
CCCCCCCCCCCCCCCCCCCCCCCCCCCCCCCCCCCCCCCCCCCCCCCCCCCATTTTCTGATGATGATGGCGCCAGAAGCCATGGCGAGGCGGGAAACACGGCCGTTTTGCACACTGCGTAAATTTGCTCTGCAGGGCGGAGACCGGAAACGCATCTCGCAAGTCCCTGTCGGGCAAAAGATATTGGCTGCAATCGGGTCGCCGGACTCCTCGGAAGCAAGCCTGAAGACGCGAGCACTGTGAGATCTCTGCGAGGAGTAAGGAAGCATCCGCCAGGGTAAAGCCTCGTGCTTGCCAAGACCGGGAAGAGCATGCTGTTGCTGTGGATCAAAGGGGCGTTGTCGTACGTTGTGTTTGGACAATGCGGCACCCGCCTTCATATTGTGGTCAAGTAGAATGCCCCACCGGGCGCAGCCGTCGGACAAGGTCATGGAACGGCTTGGGATGGCGTTGTTCAAGCTCGGCGGACTCGAGCGGCTTCGAGGGCGCAACTCCGATTGGCGCTGCAAACATGAGGCGAGATTCAGAGAGGCAAGAGCTGTCCTGCCGGCTGGCTTTCGGTCAGGCCGTCGGACGGTAGGAGTCCGTCGCACAGTCGGACGAACGAAAGGTCGTGACCATCAACAGATTTGTGGTACAAGGCGATATGTAAGCATATCATGGCCCCAGAATTCATTGCCCAAGGCGTAAACAGCTCGAGTATCTGGCTAGCAGGCGAGGCGGTCGTAATTCATGTGCAAGATGCTCTTCCTGTCCGCCTTGCCTGGCACATGGTGCTGCAATACAAGGTTCGGTGCCTGCGGTATGATCGGTGCAGCCCTGTTTCATAATGCGGCTCAAGACCATGCAGCCCGAGTACGGCGTGCACCATCAGTGCCTTGCCTCAAAACCGATCGGACGTCAAGACTTGACGGTCGCTAGGCAGCTTGCGTCAAGCGCGGTGAGGGTATGGCTATCGTAAATGTCGGAATTAAGTCAAAGACCACGGTCGGATGCGAGAAGTAGTCGGCCGCAGAGTCGTGGTGCCGTCGGAACGCTCAAGCGGAAACGGCACAGCTCACCAGCGCTTTGAGAGGGCGTCGGGGGCAAGCTCGAGCGCCGGCTGGGAAGTTTCGCGCAAGCAGCGGGGGCTCGGATTGCTTGAACGCACACCGTCAGATGTACAGGCACACAATTGTGAGCGAGAGCGCTTGCTAAGAAGACTGTGTCAGGTAGGTCACGAACAGTGCGGGCGGCGGGGCTTGCCTGCCGTTTGATGAGCTGCTTGTATTTGCGGGTCGCGGAGCCCACGCAAAGGTACCACTCGCTGGCTGTCACGGGGACAAGGGATGCGTCCAGAGGGCGAGGAGTATAAGAGGCGGTGTTGTAACAGATAATGCTCATGCTTTGCTTTGAGTAAAAGGACTCGTATATATTCTGATATCACGTCGCGTTGGGGGCTCTCTTGACATCCTGTCCGCGACCGGTAGCGTGGGTTGCCCCAGACCTGCCCCATACGGTCGGAGACGAAGCAAGGGGGGGCGGTGGCGGCGCGTGGCAGCACGTGGGAATGGTGTTGTTCGCCACAAAGGCGCGTCTATAAAATGCTCCCCTGACTTTCAGCGGTCACCACCACCACGCAACAATTCCCGCCGCGTCACCCAGAAACTTTTCCCTCCCAACTCGCCCTCAAAGACGCCGGCAAGCTCTGCTCAAAATCCGTCTACTCATCGCAAAGCGCCGGACAGCTGTACAGTAAGGAAACCCCCAGGCCTATCCTCATCACTGAGCACGATCAACCCGCTAACTGATCAGACACCCCAAGCATCCCGCAGTGAAACTTCATCCACTATGAACCAGAACAGCCTCATCTCGCAGGGCGGCGGTTTCTCTTTCCGCTGGAACGAGTTCCCCAGCAAACTAAAAAAAAAAAACCTGGTATATGCGGAACTGCTCGAGTCCAAGTTGCCGGTGAACATTGTCTCGTACCAGGACGGTCCCAACCTCCTGCGCGATATCCGCCTCGGTCGCGACTCCAACTCCCTCGAGAGGAGTCCCAAGAACTACTACGACCCGGACAAGCTCTGTCCAAACATATTGCTGGCCAGCAAACAGACGTACTGGGAGGGCGCCGCGATCCTCTACCACAACACGCTGACCTTCACCGACCCCTGGACCTTCGACCGGTTCATGTACCGCATGACGGAGCGCCGCGTCCCGGCCGCCCCCGCCGCCACCAGCCCTGCGCAGCCTGCGCCCCAGCAGCTGGGCGGGCCGCACGACTTCCTCGAGGCCATCACGCTGTCGCCGACTACATCCCGCGGGGAGCAGATGCTACTTTTCCGCATCGACGCCGGCTGGCGCATCTGCACCGAGCAGTTCCGCAACCTACGCAAGATCACGCTGGACGGCGCCGACATCGCCAACCTCGAGACCGACGTCCGCACCTTCGCGGCGTACGGCGGCTTCCGGCGTCTGGTCGATAACCGCGGTGAGAGCAACGGGCCCGCTCTCGTGGAGGTTATAATCGAGGTCTCGGAGCGTACTACGCACCTGTACTGCGAGGCCAAGCACGCACGGATCCCGCCGCTCGGATTCTTCTGGCCGCGGAGATCTCTACATATGTAACGGCCGTCCCCGCCTTCGTTATTTACCAGCTATACTCTGCGAGCTAGGCTAAGAGTTATATCTCCCGCGGAGCTCCCCAATGAACTGAAAAACATAGTATACGCGGAGCTGCTCAAGTCCAAATCGCCCGTGACCATTGTCTCGTACCACGACGGTCCCAACCTCCTGCGCAAGTTTCCCGATCCGGTTAGCACTTTCTCGTCGCAGTGTTTTGGTCGCCCCGCGCGGTGACTCGGCACGTGCTCACCACCTCCCAGTCCCTCCCGCTCATTGGAGCGGGTTTGCACCGCAACATCACCGCCGCCACGCGAACTGCGACTTCTTCGATTCGCACTTGCGCAACCCGCTCGCGGCGCCGCTCCTCACTCCTGACGCAAACACAGACCTTCGACGCGCGCGCCGCAACTCATCCGCCACTATGGCGGACACTTCACTTCGCCCGTCTGACCTTGAGCCCACCAACCAAGACATGGACGCCGTTATTAAGGGCGACGACATTGGTGACGTTGAAATCAACAAGGAGCTGCTCCAGGTAACCAAATCCGCGCCTGACTACCCTTCACAAGCGCTAACAGTCTTTCCACTAAAGATGCTGCGCGCGCGAAACCCTGCGACGCCGCCGCCGCATCAGATATTCCCTTGGAACAAGCTGCCGGCCGAGCTCAAGAACCGGATCTACGAGCTCAGCCTCGCCGTTCCGCACCCGCTCGTCGTCGACGGGTGGCTTGGCCGCTCCAGCCTTTGCCACGACAGATGGGTGTTCTGCAGCCCGCCCAACCTCCATGACTACCGCCGTAGCTGCAGGCATGCGCTCACGCCCAGCCTGGTTCGCATCAACAAGGAAACGTACAACGACGCAATGCCGATCATGTACGCCAACGAGCTCTACTTCAGCGACAACAACACGTTCAGTATCTTCCTCCGCAACCGCCGGCCGACCGTGCTGCAGCACGTCAAGAAGCTCATCCTGCGCGACGTCCATTGGAGGCTCTTCCGCGACATGGTCGGCCTAGAGCTCGACAGCCTCGCGTTCGAATTTGAAGACGAGGATGAGGACGTTGAGAGCTGGGCTTGGGAGATTTTCAGCACCGCCTACTGGTACCTCAAGTCGCTCGCGCCGGAGAAGGCGAAGAGCATTGTCAAGCTGGATCCCACAACGCTGGCGGCCATCGATGAGGCTGGATGGGTGCGGTCGGAGGATGTTGAGGAAATGGTGCGCGCGCGAGTGCTGGAGCTGCTTCGGGACCCGCAGTACGACATCCAGGCGCGGGCTTGCGCTGGGGGAGCTTACCCCGATCCCATGTATCCGCTCGATCCGCCGAGGCGTTACGACAGTTACAGTTGGGCGTAGGCAGTGTTGTTGACAGCTTCCCGAGATCTTGGCTTAGCAGCGCGTACGAGGTTCTCTAAGATCATATAGATATATGGTTAACACGCTCAATCCTATGCGCTCTTGTGACGAAAGTTGCGCCCTTGATCGCCGCCAGGTGGGCGTGTGGCCTGGCTAACACCCTCGCGCACTCCGCCGCCCGGCGCGACACCTCCGCACGGGCTCGACTCGACCTGACACTCTCTTGCCCGCCCCGGCCGCAAAAGCGCGTCTACCCACCGAGGACCTCCACACCCGCAACACCTCCCTCCACCGGACAACTTTCCATCCACCCTCGAGCCAAAACCAAGAAGAGTCAGCATGGAAAGCACGTCGCCCCTTCCGCGTGATGTCGAACTGTCCACCGACCAGGATATGAGCAACGTTGTCGAGCCCCACGTCGACAACGACATCGAAGTATGTCTCCCTGCGCTCCATCTCTAATCGCACGCGCTAACCAACACATCAGGAGAACAAGAGCATCGTCGCCATGCAGCGTCAGCAGAAAGTCTTCCCTTTTGCCAAGCTGCCCGCGGAAATCCGCAATATGATCTACGACTACGCTCTAAAGGTCGACTATCCCATCTGCCCCTTCACCAACGAGCCAGACGGCACTTCCCTTTGCAACCCGAACCAAACCTTCTGCAAATGCGTCCCGGCGCGAGTCTCCCTGTGCCTCGAGTGTTTCGCGAACGCCCCTGAGCCCAGCCCCGTTCCCCACCTGCTTCTCGTGGACAAGCAGACCCACAGCGAGGGCGCCGCAATGTTCTACGACAACGAACTCTACTTCCACCGCATCGGCGAGCTCGAGCTCTTCCTAAAGTCGCGTCGGCCGGGCTCGAAGCTGCACCCGCGGAGCATCGTCATCAACATGGAGGAGCCGCACTGGGAGGTCTTCGTGCATCTGATGGGCTGCGCCGTGGGATGGTGGGAGGACGGTGTTTCCCGAGACGCTCAGAACGTTGCATCCCATGCCCATGAGATCTTCTCGGCCGCCTGGCACTACTTCAAGTCGCTGGATACCGATGAGGTCGATGACAACGTGATGGAGCTGAAGCTCATCTTCGGACGCGCCACCGACCCCTCGTCGGCTGGATGGGACTGGTATTTCGTGATGCCGCGGATGCTCATGCATGCGGTGCACTGGAAGCTGGCTGAGCTGGCTCCGAACCGGAGGTTTCGTGTTCGTGGTCTGGTAGTCAACTTCGATGACAAACGAGACTACGACTACTACCGCCAGAAGAGTGAGTGGCTGGATGAGTGGTGGGGGCCTATTGAGGAGCGGCCGCTCCGCATTTCTGCTGTTGAGGACGATATGTTTGAGGAGGAGGTGATGCCCTGGCCATGATTATTTCTAGGTAGCGCTATCCAGACCGAACAGCAACAAGGCTTCATGAGGAATGAGATATTGAGCTCAAAGCGGATTCAAAATTCCTGCATCACCTACTGGTACTTGATGAGACTCTTCACGTTGTCAATGTCGTCGAGTGACTTCAAGTTTACTGGTGCCTTGGCTCTTCCATCGTCGGCCGGCGGTGACACGATGCCCCCGGATGAGATAGGAATCCGGTGGACACAGTTAACACCTGTGGCTGCACACGATAGAGTGCCCCCCGCTCGTGGTCGGGTTCCCAATGCGGTTAACCCCCTCGCTTCGTCGCCGCCGCCTCCCGCTCTCTTCCCGCTCCGACCACAAAAGCAACTCTGCCCACCAAGGACCGCCACGCACGCAACAACTTCTTCGACTCGACTTTGGTCCATCCACCCTGAGCCGTATTCAAAACGAGCCATGATGGAGAACGCTTCATCTTCCCCGTGTGACACCGAACGGACGAACCACACCATGGACTCCAATGACAACGCCGTCGGTGAGAACGGTCTGAACGAGTGTGGAATTGCTGGATCTGATGTCAAGAGCGAGACCACGGTATGCATTTCGCGCTTTGTCGTCTCGAGTACGCGCTAACAGTCCGTTTCTCGAAGGAGTTGCCTGTCCAAAGCCATCCGCAGCGGGCTTTCCCCTGGGACAAGCTGCCCGGCGAACTCAAGAACAAGATCTACGAATTCGCCTTGGTCGTACCGCACCCGCTCACCCTGAGGGACCTCTCAACCTACTGCCGCGTAGAGTTCTACGTCTGCTGCGACTGCGGCCAGACAATGTACGGCGGCGGCTTCAGCGAGACGTGTTCCCCATGCGACGAATGCGAGCACCGGTTTGCGCCCAGCCTGCTCCGGGCCAACAAGCAGATCTACCGGGAAGCTCTGCCAATCCTTTACAACAACGTCGAGCTCATCCTCGACAGCGTCCAGGACAGCTGTGCTTTCCTCGGCGCCCGTCGTTTGAGCGTGAGCCGTCACTTCAAGAAGTTCATCATGAGCGAGTATACGCACTGGACGACGTACGTGAAGCTGATTGGCTTCGACCTCGACAGCCTCATCTTCAACTGCTATGTGGACGACGAGATTGAGAGTGTGGACGCCGACATCGAGAGCAGGGCTTGGAACATCTTCCGCTCCTCTTACTGGTACCTAAAGTCACTCGATACGGAGAAGGTGAAGAGTGTGATCAAGTTCACCGGTCCCTGGACCCTTGCACCACAGTCTGATGGCAACACGATTCCCCAGGATACGGTCGAGGAGGCGGTGCGCGGACGGATCGTGGCGCTGCTTGAGGACCCGAGCCCTGAACTGCGCGCGCGGGTTATGGCTGATCAGTACGGGGCGTACATCGATCCCTCGTCTCCCTTCAGCCCGCCGACCACTTGGCCGGAGATTTACGGCTGGCATCGTGAAATGGAACGCGGCTATGCGTCCTGAGGAGGACAGGTAGTTAGCTGAAAGATAGAAGCGCGTGGAAGGGGTCCAAAAAATACGACCATAAGATGCAAGCCTGCTCATCCTTCGACTTTCACTCAAATTAACAATTTCACTCCGTTATTCTTTGCCACGAACATCTTCACGTGCTGGCCTTAATTCTCTTTCCCGCTCTCGTCTCCATCTTAAACGCAAGTCCACTCCCCCAGCCCTTCACGACACCAAACAACTCCTTCATCCCATCCATCTTCCGTGACAAAATCCAAAAAGAGCTATATGGCCATGAACAACGCGTCGCCAATCTCTCACAACGTCGAAACGGAGACCACCGACCAATCCAGCAGCCACACAGTCGAATCCGCATTCGAAAATACCCAAGGCGCCAGCGTACATACGCTCTGTATCTCCGCCCCGCCGTCTCCACTCTCCCACGCAGACCACCGCCGACCAAGCCAGCACGGCCATGGATATACATAATCGACGCAGAAGCCGAGCACAACGAAGGCGCGCCAACGTACGCCCGCATCCCCCCGTCCGGCCCTCATCCCTCCCCATCCCTTCCACCCCAAACACTACCACCCCACCCTCCAAACCACCCACCCTCGCCACCGCCACCACCATTCCACCCGTCCTCCACAAAAGCTCTTTCCCTTCCTCACCCTCCCCGGTCCGCCAAGCTCCGCAACCGCATATACGCCGCCGCCGCCGCCGCCGCCGCCGCAGCCCTGACCACCATCCCGCACGTATGCCCATCGCCATCGCCATCGCCAAGGCGTGCCGATGACCTTGATGCCGCGCGCGACACGGTTCATGACAACATGGAAGAACCTCCCCGAAAGATGATCAAGAGGCGCGCCGATGCCCCTGACGCCGCGCGTGATGTCGTATACGACATCATGCCGGAGTCACCTCGAAAGAAGATAGAGACCGGAGACCTCAACCCGCACCCGCACCCAGACGACCTGGCCGGCGGCGGCGGCCACCGCCCGCAGCGCAGAGAACCCGTGGGGCCTCGCGCAGCCGCAACCCAGCATGTCGTCGTTGTCGTCGGCCACCACCACGGCGCCGCCGCTCACCCTCCTCCGCCGCCGCGCAGCAGCGAATGGAGCCTCTCGAGCGGATGGTCCGCGACGCAGCACACCTACCACACGCTGACAACGCGCGCGCCGCGGCTCGAGACGTTCGACATCGGCGCCGACGACGTCGACGTGGACAGCTCGATCTCGACCGCGCGTCGCCGGCGGCTACGTCGGCATGATGCGCTGGCTGATCGAGGTCGGGGTGGGGACGGACGTCGCAATTGGCGGGGCGGTGCGGTGCGTGGGGGAGATGGGGAAGGTGTTGGGGTCGGAGCCGGGAGGGGGGGTTCGGATTGCGGGGCGAATGATGGCGGTGATGTGGTGCCGGTGTCGAGCTTGCCGAATGATGTCTGGGGACGCCATTTCTGGGCGTTTTGCCAGAGCGTCAGGGCGGGTGGAGGGGAGCAGGGGTGGGCGCTCTTCCTGGATCAGCTGTGCCGCATCGTGCAGCGCGAGGCGCGGGCGATGACTAGGGATGCGCAGAAGAAGGCGCGGGAGCTGCGGAAGGCGGAGCGCGTGAAGACGGCTGAGGGACGCGAGGAGGAGGCGCGGTGCAAGCGGAAGAGGATGGAGCGCCGCGAGAGGGAGATGGACAGGTTGGATGACTATCCGTGAGATGCGGATGGCTGCGAAGCGATGGCTGCTGGAAGCGCAGCACTGGCTGACCTTATGCTCTGCAACAGGATGATTGCGGTTTGGCGTTGCCTGACTTGGTGGGAAGGCGACGCGCGATGTTGATGGAGACAGAGATGGTTTTTTTGGCTCTACATAAATTGGATCGAGGCTGGGCGATTTATGGGACTGCGGGAGAAGGAGATTGCATTGGAGGCTCACATGCGTCCATGACAGGTGCATATTGGTCAGCATGGTGCTGCAGTCTGAACTAAACATTCAATAATATTGCGCCTTATGACCGCTCCTTTCGGATATGTGACGCAAGAAGCAAGAGACAGGAAGTAGAAAGAACGGACTCTTCGGGGCTCCAATCATGCGTTGTAGGGGGCTCTCTTCCTAGACTTTCACCTCTCCGTGTTCCCAATACCCGCCCATATCAGTAACAAAAGAAATTGCCTACCCGCATCTGCCTTTAAAAAAAAAATATCTCACCAGATATGTAGTTGAATACAAGACCCGGACGTAAATATATGCATTTAAAACGTACATTTACGTCCGGATCTTGTATTCAACTACCTATACCACCTTGATAATGCAGTGTTTGTGTAGGGTAAACCCGGGGGTGCAATTTCTTTTTTCACCCACCGTGCGCCTATGGTAAGAAGCCTTGAACTTGGATAGCGTCATGTATGTATGTCCGGATAGTGGACTGAACGGCCCGTATGAATGGGTTGTGATATCCTTGCGCCCCAGCGGTTCGATATTATCGGATGGAGAACCCTTTGTGGTATAGTTGGCTGGCCAGTATTGATGCAGCTGGCGGATCGTCATGCAGCCCGTCACTAGAGCCACTCGTAGGACCTTGTAAGCCAGGTTGTCCGATATGATCACGTTCTCCGGCGGCAGGTTGTCTCCGCTGACCTTCAGCGGAACGTCATATAGAAGCAGGTCCTTGGTTTCCTCCATCGTGATGGAGTGCTTCGCCTTGCCGGACTGGCAGAATGGTAGAGTTCAACCGTGGAAGGACGAGCTCATCCAGCCGATCGCTTTCCTATCTCGTGTTCTGAAATCTGCCGAAACACGATACTGGCCTACCGAGTTGGAGGTGGCAGGGATCGTATAGGTCCTAAGGAAAGCAAAGCACATGATGCACGCCAGATCGCACGTTGAACCCGAAGAAGAGTTTCGTGGGGTATCCGTGCGCGACACTGCTGGGGTGGAGGGTCAATGCCTTTGGATTGCAGTCCACGGAAGGGAGAGCCAAGGCTTTGGTAGACATTCCTTTCCCGGAAACGCTGAAGGCATGCGAGGCAGGTGCGGGCGGTTTAATTCTTTGTCAACCCGGCATTTTGTCGACGGCTACGTAGTGGGAGACGGAGTATCTGGCTGCAATATCCCCATAGTATCTACATGCATTTAATGCATTTCAGCCAACACACCGGGCGCCTTCTCATCAAAATACCCACAATTCACAGTTGCTTGGGTCAAGACAGACGACCTATCAACGTCTTGGATGCCGTTTTGATAGCTTTCCACGGGCCTGGCGATTGTGAACTTGAACAATACTGGACTAATCAAGCTCTAACATATATCTCTTTGTGATACTCTTCCTAGGAGCTATTGATCATCTTTGAGAAACACTGTAAGGTGGTGAAAACGGAACAGTGTTGCTCTCAAGCTTGAACTCCCGTCCAGCATACTTATAGGGCAAAGACATTGAAAAAGGTAACACAGTTTGAGGTTTAGAGACGAATCCTTGTCGATATCGAATAAATTCTTAACGCTAGCAAGCTCTATATCAGGTGATGGGTTTCTTACTTATCACCGCTATTAAGTGGCGTTGGGTGCTTCAGAGCTCCTTTAATAGTATAGTCTATGGGGTGCCGAAAGGGAGACATCACCATAACGCCAGTGACTATCTAGAATAAGTGCTCGGTCAAGAGAGGAATGGCAGCATGAATCATAGTCACGATATAACTGGAGAAACCCTGTTTGGTACCAAAAGGTATTTAATATTTTTCATCTAAACAAACACACGCGTACCCATTGCCTTACGATTTGTAAGGCCAACCGCCAACCCCATCAAGACAATTTAGTGCATTGCACCCGGAAAAAGAACCGTAAAGCCAGCCCAGTCAGTCCGAGTCCATCGTAACAAACACCCAAAGCAAACACGGCCGTTCCCCATCCATCGCCCGATCGCTCAGGAGTCATGGACCGGCAATCTGATCGGAAAGTACGAGAACAGCATGCCCTCCCACTCGATCTGAAAGCTCCAAAGGTCGACGCCCAACTTGACGACCTTCCTGTGGGCATTTAGCAGCTTGCGGCTGCCCATTGGGTAGATGTTCCAGTCGGTGCGCGGCTGATTGTAGCCATAGCCCGGGACCAACGGGGCTGCTCCATACCACATCGGCGGATGGTATCTCAGTCCGACGGCGACATTACCACCACCACCTCCACCAGCAAGCGGGGCGTTTCCAAAAATTAGGACCAGCCGGGGCGGCACGTAGCGGCGCGAGAGCGAGTCGAGGAAGTCGTGCATGACGACGCTGGGCGTCTCGCGCAGGGTGCAGGCGCGGTTGTCATCGGCGACGGGCGACAGGATCAGGCCGGCGTGGTTGGAGGGGGGGGGGATGTTTGGGGATCTAGTTCCGACGGAACGTGGTGGTGGGTTCGATCACTGATTGGGATCGGAGTCGGGGTCGGGGTCGGAGTCGGACATACCGTAGGTGCTGCAGAGTCCAGAGTGCCTTGCAGGATACATTACAAGGTCTCGGATGGCCAGTGAGGCGTGATGGGGTGATTGAGGTAGCCGTGGGTTGGAAGTGTTTGGGGTGGTCGTCGTAGGAGTGCTTGTCGACTCAATTGGGAAAACACGCAAAGGCTTGGCTAAGTAGACCAAGGTATGGATCTCGATCTGTACTGCGAACTGACGTAAGAGAGCAGTGATTGAATCACTGCATTATGAATGCTGGGGAGGTGGCGGAGTTAATGGGCGGCGGATGGAGATAAGCGGGTTAAGTCCAGGGCATCCTTTTGGCGCCCATCACTGCCAGGTATTGGCCGAAATAGTCCTCTGCGCGGCCTTATATATCGACAGAATATAGAAGAGGACGAGAAGAATACCCTCCTACATTCCAAGCTCCAAAGCCCAACTGACTGTCCTACCGAAACACCCACTTCAAGCGCTCCATCCCCTCCGAGCCTCCCCACATCCGAAGACCACACAAGATCCAGCGCACAAAGGCACCCACCAAAATGCCCTCTCCCCCCCGAATCCTGCTCACCGGCGCAACCGGCTACATCGGGGGCACAATCCTCACCAGCCTCCTCGCCACGCCCACGCCGTCCTTCGCGCTCCCCATAACCTGCCTCATCCGTTCCCCCTCCGCCGCCGCCACCCTGACATCCACCTACGGCGCCACCCACATCCGGCCTCTCCTCTACGCCGGGCTCGACGACCAGGCCACGGCGACCGCGGCCGCCGCCCAGCACGCCGACATCGTCATCAACGCGGCACTGGGCTACCACGCCGGCGCCGCGCTCGCGCTGCTGCGCGGCCTGGCCGCAAGCACGACCGACGGACGCGAGCCGTGGTACGTGCACCTGTCGGGGACGTCGAATCTCGGCGACCGCAGCGTGTCGGGGGCGTGGGTGGAGCCGCAACGCGTCTTCGACGACGACGCGCAAGGCGGCGGCGGCGGCGGTGTGCACGCGTGGGAGCGGCGCGTGGAGGGGCTGCATCCGTACGTGCAGCGGGGGGCGGAAATCGCGGTGGTGGACGAGGGCGTCGCGCTCGGGGTGAAGACGGTCGTCGTGATGCCGCCGATGGTGTGGGGGAGGGGCACCGGGGTGGTGGGGAGGAGGCAGAGCACGCAGGTGCCGGCGTATGTCAAGGCCGCGCGGGCGAGGGGCCGGGCGGTGGTGATGGGGGATGGGAGGGGCGCGTGGGATCATGTGCATGTGGAAGATTTGGCGGGGCTGTACGGGGTGCTTGTGGAGAGGGTTGCGGTGGGGGGTGGGGAGGGCGTGCCGTGGGGAAGGGAGGGGGTTGTGTTTGCGGCGGATGGGAGGCAGACGTGGAGGGAGGTGGCGGAGGCGGTTGCGGAGGTTGGGGTCGAGGGCGGGTGGTTGAGAGAGGGGGAAGTGGAGGAGGTGAGTGTGGAGGAGGGGACGAGGATTTTTGCAGAGGTGTATTTGGGAGACGTGGATGGGGAGATGGTGGAGTTGGGACTGGCAAGTCATGGGAAGACGGTGCCAAGTGTGGCGAGGAGGCTGGGCTGGAAGCCGACAAGAGGTGGGGAGGAGGCGTGGAAAATGGGGCTGAGGGAGGATGTCAAGGCCGCGTTTGAGACGTCTTAGTGTACACCAAAAGTGCCGCCGCTACGAGGATGTGGTCGGAGAACTGAAGTCAAAAGCCTCCATATTGCTAATTGGATCGCGATATTTGCTGTCCACGATACTGCTTTTAGTCCAATTCTTCATATCAGTCACAACCTCTACCGTTCGTCAATATTGCCGACATCGATGATATTCATGAACCGAGGTGAAGAATCTTCAAAAGGGAAGAGCATTTCTGGTTGAAAGGTATTGCGTCATCACGTGTCAGCCCGACGCGCCATGACACGAACCCCGACGCGTCGCGAAAACCACCACCACCACCATCTCCACCAACAACAACCTCAACGACCTCGCTCGGCGACACCGCTTTCCTCCTCCGCCACCGGTCGCAATGGCCAACTTCTTCGACCTCAAGGCGCGGCAAGCCGCCGCCGCCGCCTCAAGCTCGTCCAAAGCTCCCACCACCAAGCCCGACCAAACCAGCAGCCTGCAGCCGTGGGTCGAGAAATAGTGAGCGCGCAACCTCCCCACCCATTGCCTCCCAAATCCATCTCGACCCCTCACCACTAACGCCCTCATCCCCTCCCCGCAGCCGTCCGAAATCCCTCAACGACGTCAACGGCCAAGACCACACCGTCACCGTCCTCTCCCGCACACTCCAATCCTCCAACCTGCCACACATGCTCTTCTACGGGCCGCCGGGCACGGGCAAAACCTCGACCATCCTCGCCCTGGCCAAGCAGCTCTACGGGCCCGACCTGATCCGGTCGCGGGTGCTCGAGCTCAACGCGTCGGACGAGCGCGGCATCGCCATCGTGCGCGACAAGGTCAAGAACTTCGCGCGGCAGCAGCTATCCAACCCGCCCGCGGGGCCCGCGGGCGTCGAGTACCGCCGGCGGCACCCGTGCCCGCCGTTCAAGATCATCATCCTCGACGAGGCCGACAGCATGACGCAGGACGCCCAGAGCGCCCTGCGCCGCACCATGGAGACGTACTCGCGCATCACCCGCTTCTGCCTCGTCTGCAACTACGTCACCCGCATCATCGACCCGCTCGCCAGCCGCTGCTCCAAGTTCCGCTTCAAGAGCCTCGACACCGGCAGTGCGGCGAGGCGGTTGGAGGAGATTGCCGGCGCCGAGGGCGTCGTGTTGGGCGATGGCGCCGTCGACGCGTTGGTGAGGGTGAGCGAGGGCGATTTGCGCAAGGCCATTACTTTCTTGCAGAGCGCAGCGAGGTTGGTGGGGGCGGTGAAGGCGGTCGAGGGGCAGCAGACGAAAAGGAAGGGGGCGGCGAAGGTTGTGGAGGATGGTGGCGATGAGATGGATGTGGATGAGGCGAAGAAGCCCGTCTCGGTGCCTGTGATTGAGGAGATTGCGGGCGTGATCCCGGCGCCGACGATGGAGCGGCTATACGACGCCATGCAGCCGCGCGCCAAGGGCAAGATCTATGCCGACGTTGCGCAGGCGGTCGAGGACATGGTTGCCGACGGCTGGAGCGCGACGCAGCTGGTTGCACAGCTTTACGAGATGGTGCTGTTCGACGAGAAGGTTGAGGATCTCAAGAAGAACAAGATTACCATGGTCTTCTCGGAGACGGACAAGAGGCTGGTCGACGGTGCGGACGAGCATTTGGAGATCCTGGATCTGTGCTTGAGGGTTGCGGGCATCCTGGCTGATGGCTAAATAGTGGGATGCATATGCGATTGAGCGGGCAGTGGAAGATAACAAGCATATTCAGAGCGGGCAAAAAGGAAATCGGCGTTAGGTATTTGTACGGACATACCAGAACTGGGAAGAGTTCAGCAGACTGGTGGGTACTGCAATCTTCCATGTTATCGAGAGCAAATGATCACCTCCTTCATCACTACGTTTGTCAAAGGTCTGTAATGATTGTTTCAATCAGCCTGAGGGCCTTGCTGAGTGGAATATCTAGCACTAACTCACTACTCAATACGGACGCAGTCGAACCTATGGTTAACCGAGAGAGGGATTAGAAAGAGCAAGAAAAGAAGGTACTTCGGGGTCAGCGAAGTCCGCTTAAGCGCGCTAGTCTGCCTGTCATAAAATATACTCCAACGCCCTGCTAAAATGCACTCGGTCCATGTTCAAGCACCACGCCCCCCTTTCCTGGATATCACGCCGTAACAATGCAAAACACTCTGTCCTCCCGACTATCCATCCCTTCGTCTTGATCTCTTTTTTCTCCTTCAACGTCCTCCTCTCGGTCTCTGCTGCTTATCTTGCACGAGCCTGCTGCCTACTCTCAAGGCGACGTACTTGTCAATGAGCGGATCATATGCAGCCGTCACGTCCAGCACCGTCCTGGCCTTGTCACCGCGAATCTCAATCAAGCCCGTCACCAGAACCGTACCACGCGGGGGCTCGAGCTGCGGGCGCTTCCAGTTCTTCAGTAGCGTGGACGAGAATATCGACAAGGCAATTGATTGAGGAGGAATGGGCTCGAACTCTGGAAGGTTGGTGTGCTTTTCTGCGGCCGCCGTCTTGCCCGCTGCGTTGGCGTTCGCATTTGGGTCAGCACTGGCAACGGTCCGTTCAGACGTGTTCGGGGGTGGTGCGAGCGGGCGGTTAGAACCTTCTTGTTTCGCCCGCTGCATGGCTTCCAGGTGCCGTGCTAGGACGTCGATGGAAGGGTCGACCTTTGGGCTCAGACCGATCCACTCTCGAAGCTTGTTCATCTGCACGTGCCAGAGGTACTGTGTGCTGGCCAGAGCTCCAGAAGCGACAGCTACGGGCCAGAGCGCCCGCTTCAGTCTTTGGTAGTTGATTTGATCCACAGGACGTCTCGTCCACGCAATGTAATCATCGGCGATCTCAATCCTGCAGAGCATTAGCACTCGAATTCGCAAGAAGCAACCTCAAAGTTATCCGACAGCAGGACCTCGTGTTATGTTTGACATCAAACGTCCGGATAACGACCGTTGCTTGTATTGGATGTTTGACATCCAGCGAGACTTCTCGACAATGCCAACATGGGTCCGGCAACACGATTATCTCAACAAATCCACACGTCTGGGATGACTCACCCTGCACGTTCGTATTCCTGAGGAGGACCATCCGGAAAGACGATATCGAGCCAATACCGACCCTTCGTAACGTCCACATGACCAAGACGTTTTGCAGCCGGATCGCGGGCGATGTGAGTGCGCACCAGGCTCACGAGCTTATCTGTGACACGTTAGTAACACAAACCAGCTATCAGGTGCACTGCACATACGGCGAATCTGCTCGTGCCGCTTCTGGTCGAGGGCGACTTTTCTGAACTCCTGCCACTCCGGATCGGAACCTCTGTAGAACCTGCGCGGCACCGGCGTCGCCCATCCTAGGGGAATGAATAGGGCATCGTCGTCCCATTCCTCGTCCTCGTCCCAGTCTTCCTCCTCCTCGCCCTCTCCCCCTTCTTCTTCTTCGTCCACAACCTCGAATAACGGCGCTATGACGAGCAGCATCCAGGTATAGGCGGCGCCCGTGTAAATTGTTCCGGCTAGCAAGCGCCTGAAATAACATGTGTCAGCACTGTTCTAGCGGACCGGGAAGCCACTCAGCCGGGCGACGTACTTCCAGGTGAAGAAACGGCGCTTGATGCGCACAGGCGGTGCGTTCAGGGTCGAGGCATGGCGCGCAAATGGTGCAAATGGTTGCCGACGGACGACGGGGGCGACGTGGCGGAATGCGCGCAGCGGTCGTACGGCAGATGGCTTAAACATGGGAAAGGAATGACTCGGAGAGCTGTGTCGCGGCGGACATGAACGAAGCGCGCGAAGAGGGACGCGCGATGCGTATGGATGAGAAAGTATAGTGGTGTCTGTAGCAGCGACGGGCGCAGTGCCGGCGAGTGGGGTGGTGGACGAGAAAGGTGACGAAGTCGGGGAGAGATAACTATGGCGGCGAAAGCGGCGGCAAGGCGTTCACAAGATGCTGGGGCGGATGATGAACACAGGTGGCCCGCGCCGAATGAGCTCCCGCCCGACTGCGACCCGGCGTCGGCGCCTTGTTTCGCCGCTCCATCCCAGCTGCAACTGCAGCAACCAGCATCATCGCCCGGCCAGCTCGCAGCTGTTCCAGTCCACATCCATCTTCACATCCGCCAACCACCCATCATGAGGCTGTCCGGCAGCTTCGTCGCCTCTTCCCTGCTCGGCCTGGCCGCTGCAGCAGCTCCCCAGGCTCGTGTCTTCGTCCAGGACCTCGGCGCGCCGACACTTGGTAGCCAATCGACTCCCACTCTGAGCCCCGACACCGCCCGCCTGGTGTTTGCGCAGAGGCTGGGCCTCTCGCAGTACCACAGCTTGAAGCATGCCGACGACGATACCATCCAGTACATCAACGACTTTGGCGGCTCGCGACACCAACTCTTTGATGATGAGCAGCTCGGTGATGAGGCCAAGCACGTTATGCTCGTCGTCGAGGGCGTGAAGGACACGGCAGGTAGGGTGCATCTGTCTGGACATCATCTGCAGTCACTAACATGGTTCCGGTAAAGTTCTGGACTCCGCATCCTTCTCTCTCTCCGAAACCCCCGGCGCCGATGCCACCTCTCGTCTGCTTGAGGACTTCACGATCCAGTCCGAGCACCTTTCCTCTGCTGCCAGAGCCTCCAACAAGAACACCGTTCCCAAGGCGATCAAGGAAGTTCTGGACAAGATTCCCGAGGATGTTGAGACCAGACTCAGCAATGGCATCCTGATCGCCCACATCCGCAACCAGGATAACCGCGACTACTCCTCGACCATCCGCGAGCTGGCCGATTTGTGCGCCTCCAACTGGCCCTTCACCGTCGCCGTGATGCCGCCCACCACCAGCAACTTTATGAAGCGTTCGCCGAATGCCTGGGGCCAGTACGACGTCCCCAAGCGCTCCGCCGCGGCCGAGCGCAAGCGCCCCGAGGCCATCCTCTCGGAGGCCCCCGAGAGCGACTTCATCCAGCGCGTCAACAAGACGGCGGCGGCCCCGAAAAGCCCCAACAACGCCACCGTCATCAGAGGCATCCTGCCCGCCTGCTTCCCGTCCAAGGAGTCGTGCGAGTCGACGACCAAGGACTGCAGCGGCCGCGGCTCGTGCTTCAAGAAGTACATGGACACGGACAACAACAAGGCCTGCTACACGTGCCGCTGCGAGGCCCAGGTCAAGACCAACAGCGACGGCAGCAAGAAGACGACCTACTACGGCGGCCCCGCCTGCCAGAAAAAGGACGTCGTCATGCCCTTCTGGCTGTTCGCCGGCTTCGCCGTTGCCATGGCTTTCATGCTCAGCTATGGTATTGGCTTGCTCTACACCATGGGTAATGAGGAGCTTCCCAGCGTCATTGGCGCTGGTGTCTCCGGCCCTTCGGCGAGACGCTAAGGAGCTCTGAAACACCCGCTCTCAACTTTTGAGGGCACGAAACGGTTTTACGAAGGAGATGGACATCCGTATTTGGGGGTTTGGTGAGGCGGGTTGAAAGTCGAGCGTTGGTCCGAACACACGATCAAATATTGATCATTGTTCTTCGAGCGGATGAACGTCTCAACTACCCGCGGCGGTCGTGTGGAAGGCAGAAGTTTAGAGAACGCTGCTGCGGAGAGGTCATTATGTGGATCAAATTCCATGTACAAACACTGGTTGTATGGGTTGGCGTCTTTGCGAAATTCCAGGGTTGGTACAGAACTACAGCTTTTTTTCTTTCATTTCCTACAATAAATGATGCCACCACGGTGGAAGAAGAATTGAGCCCGGGCATCAACGACGCTACCAGTTTTCCTACGTAGGCAGTCGAATTCAATACCCGGACGAAGATGCTGCTTTTGAAGATGCACAAATACGTCCAGATCTTGGATCCAACGACCCGTGGAAATAATGCACTTTTTGTGGGAAGGAGATGCGAGCGGGGGCCAATTTCTTTTTTCACCCACTGCAATGCACCTAAGATACTGCCTAAGTAATGTGGCATGTGTAACATGCCTGATATCGCAAATGCGAACCCCACCAAACGCCTCGCGCCCGCAATGCTTGGAATCCCTCTCCTCGACGACACACCCCGACACGGACGGACGCAAACGCCCGTCTATTTCCTGCCCTTGCCCTTCTTCTTGGAGCTCGTGCCGGAGACCATGGAGCCGGCGGTGCTCGGTCGGGACATGGAGCCGGTGGTGGAGGCGTTGTCGACGAGCACGGTGTCGTCGTCGCTGCTCTTGGTTTGAACGCCGGCGGCGGTGCCCTCTTCGGCGCCCAGCTCCTTCATGAACTCGGAGCGGATGGCGCCGCGCTTCTTCTCCCACCAGGCCTTCTCGCTGGCCGTCTGGGCCTGCAGCTCCTCGACGCGGGCCTTGAGGATCTGGTTCTGGGCGACCTCGGACGCGTTCTGGAAGATGGTCTGACCCCAGCCGGGGGCGAAGGCGTTGGCCTGGGAGCAGCAATGTTAGTTTTTTTGAGGCATTGGAAGGGAGAGAGAAAACGCACTTCTTGCACGACGTCGCGCAGCTCGGCCTCGATCTCCTTTTCGGCGCGCTGGAAACGCTGCCACAGGTCATCGCCGACGCTGCCGCGCTGCAGCAGCGACTGCAGGGCTTGCTTGGCGTTGCGGATCTCGACGATGCGGTGGATATCCTCGACGGCGCGGCGCAGGAGGGCGGCCTTGAGGACCGAGTCGGGCACCTTGGGCTGCTCGATGTGCAGCAACGAGAGGTAGATGTTGCGGGTGGTGTGCGCGCCGAACCAGGGCGCCAGTGACGCGGCGCGCGAGGCCTTGCGGGCGCGGTACAGGTGCGAGAAGGTGGCCATGGAGCCGATGAGCAAGCCCAGGTAGGCGAAGGGCACCGCGAGCGAGATCCAGTCGACCATGGTTGCGGCGGTGGATTGTGGTTTGACGCGAGGTTGCTGTTGATTGACGTAGGTCGAATCGGCGTCGACGGGGTCTGATGTTGTCGAGGCAGCTGTAGACGGGTCGCGGTCTCACAGGCGCATTACAGGCGAACGGTGGCAGAACGAGTGGCTGACGGCAGGCACGAGGACGTAGCTTTGTGCAGCGGGAGAGAGCTCGTTTGGAGAAAGTAGTGACTTGTAAGGAAACGTGTCGACCCGCGCGCCCGGGGAAAAGCCGACCGGCCGGCCTTGACGTAGCACGCGAGTCGCTAGCTCGAGAAGCTCACCCGCCGCACGACTACCTGCCTGCTTCCAAGAGCTTCCCCGACCACTTCGCGCAACCCCCCAAACTCCCGCTTACGACCGCGATCCGCCCCGGATAGCTCCCACGCGCAGCTTCGCTCGTCCTCGTCCGCCCCGTCACCGCCGCCGATAAAGCTTTTGAAGTCGACCGCCGCCCGTCCAGCATCCGCAGCCACCCCGCTGCGCGCGCCGCCACCATGATACTCCGCTTCCAAAGCCGTAACGGCCAGTTCCGCCTCACCGTTGACGCCAAGGATGATTTCACCACTGTAGCCTCGCAGATTGTCGAGAAGCTGCCTCCCAATACCGACCTCTCTTCCGTCACCATCTCGCCGAAGCCGCAGGATAAGACGTCCGCTCGGAAGCTCGAGACTTTGAAGGGTGTGACTTTCGAGCGCGTCGGACTCAAGTATGGATACGCTCTTGCCAGCTGGTTTCGTTTTCCCACAGCTCTAACCCGTGCTATTGCAGTCACGGCTCTCAGGTGTACATCGACTACGAAGAGCAGAAGTCCGAGACAAACGGACATGCCGACGTTCCCGCAACCACCGCCGCCCGCCTCAGCGGAAAGCCCATCGCTGCCGCCGACATGCCGACCGTGCCCATCGGCGCCGCGAAGCTCATCAAGCGGCCGTGGGAGGTGATCAAGCAGTCGCCGCTCGACGACCGGTTAGATAAGCTCGATGGCAAAATCACAAGGCCGAAGGACCAGAAGATGTGCAGGCACGGCCCCAAGGGCATGTGCGACTATTGCATGCCGCTCGAGCCTTACGATGCCGGCTACCTGGCCGAGAAGAAGATCAAGCACCTGTCGTTCCACTCGTACCTCCGCAAGGTCAACGCCGGCAAGAACAAGCCCGAGTCCGGCAGCTCCTACATGCCCCCGCTCAGCGAACCCTTCTACCGGGTGCGCGCGGACTGCCCTTCCGGACATGCCCCGTGGCCCGAAGGTATCTGCAGCAAGTGTCAGCCCAGCGCCATCTCGCTGCAGCCACAGCAGTTCCGGATGGTAGACCACGTCGAATTCGCGTCTCCCGACCTCATCAACACGCTCTTGGACTTCTGGCGGACATCTGGGTGCCAGAGATTAGGTTTCCTGTATGGCAAGTACGAGGAATACACCGAGGTTCCTCTGGGAACCAAGGCCGTCGTGGAAGCGATATACGAGCCGCCTCAGGTGGGGGAAATGGATGGCATCTCACTCAATGACTGGGACAACGAGAAGGAGGTCGACGAAGTTGCACGGTTGTGCGGCTTGGAAAGAATTGGTGTGATCTTCACGGATTTGCTGGACGCAGGTGCAGGCGATGGATCCGTCATCTGCAAGCGACACGCGGACTCCTACTTCCTCTCCTCGCTGGAAACGTGTTTCGCTGCAAGGTACCAGGCGAAGTTCCCCCGGCCGTCGAAGTGGAGCGAGACTGGTCGCTTTGGCTCCAACTTCGTCACTTGCATCGTGAGCGGGGATGACGAAGGCCAGATTGCTATCTCCGCGTACCAGGCATCAAACACGGCAGTAGAGATGGTCAAGGCGGATATCATCGAGCCATCGGCAGATCCGACTGTGATGTTGGTGCAGAATGAGGAGGAAGAGAACAAGCTTGGCCACTCCCGCTACATTCCCGAGGTCTTCTACCGTCGGGTCAACGAATACGGCGCCAATGTGCAGGAGAACGCAAAACCAGCCTTCCCTGTGGAGTACCTCTTCGTCACTCTTACTCACGGTTTCCCAACCAACCCCAACCCCAAGTTCGCAGCAACAGGATTCCCTGTCGAAAACAGAGAGGTCGTGGGCATCAGCCAGGAAGTCACGGCGCTTTCGAAGCAGTTGAATGCCAAGTCTGGCGGCCCCAAGCTCTCCGATCCCACGAGCATCGGCCAAGTTGCCGACTTCCATCTTCTGACCTTCGTCCACGGGTTGGGCATTCTGGGCAAGGTAATGTGCATTTCAGTATGGCATAGTGTTTAGGCTAACGTGATTTCCGCAGGACGAGGAGGCATTGCTGTGTCGAGTTGCAGCAGAACACGATGTATCCGAGGGATCTCAGCTTCAGCACACGCCAGGTTGGGCGACGCTGATGGCAATCCTTCAAGAGACTGGTGAGCAACCATCCAAGCGCACGCATTCTCAATCCTTTGCCCCTTCTTCATCGACTCCGTCAGGGCCGCCCACCAGCCGCAAGCGCAAGATGGATGCTGCGAGCGGCGCGGGTAGCGGTGGCAACGGCGGTGGTCAGTCTCAATCCTCGTCAACAAACAACTCGGCATCCGACAGCGAACGACTTGCTAAGCGCATCAAGGGCGTTAGCTTAACCCCCAGCAAGTGAAGAGAGAGTGCGCCGACGACAACACTTTGCTGGATCATCATCATTTTCGCGGCTACTACGATTGGGAGAGGCTTCTTACGGGAGCCTGCCTTGCTTTTCCCCTCTCCGTACCTCCTCCTTCCATCCACTACGAAAACCACCTCAATACCACTTTGGCGTTCTTATCACGGCTTATAGGGCTTCCGCACACCTTGGGATCCTAGGTCTCTAGACATGCTTCGTTCATCTGATCCTTGCCTTCACCCGCCTCTCTCTCTCGCTCGACCGACTGCTCCCACGCCGACCGTCATGCTCTACATGGTTTCTCTTTTCGTGTTCTATGGTGGGGTGGAGCGACACGGAGTATGCTTTTCAACGACGAAAGGGAATTAGATTGAGAAAAGGGGGGAAGGGGGATTTTGGGGGCGCTTTACATTGTGCAACACATCATCTCATTGCGGCGGCGGTTTTGAGTCTCAAACAACTCACGAAAAAATAACGTGGGATCTGGAGGGAGCTGCTCACGCACCGGCGATAAAAGGGGATGGATGGGAGGTACCTTTACTAGCTTCAACGATAGAAAGGGTGGTGGTGGCGGCTAAGGAGACTCAGAGTCTTTGGGAATCGTGGCAGTGCGGTTCACTCTCCTGGGAGCTGATGCGGCGGAGGAGGGGGGGGGGGGGGGCTTTTTTCTTTTCTAATAGATGCTGCTTCTGCTGCGTGGATGTGGGGTGTGGTGGATGTGTGTGGGGGGGTAGCAATGAAGATTTTTGTCAGTGGGGTTTGTTTTGCTCAGGTGTTGTGATTGCGTGTTTTGTTCGTTCGTGGTGCATGTGCTTTGGTGGCGGAGGAGGAGGGGTCGTTGAGGGCCAACGGAAAGGTGACATCCGGCTTCCTCGCCCCAGCTACATGCGCCGCTGGCTTTGAAAAATTGGCTTAGCAGTCTGTCTCACTGAGGTATGAAGCTGCGCCTTCAACTCCCCCGGCTATGTCCAAATTTACCGTCCTGCAAATGCGACCGGAAGCATCCTCGCAACGGGCGATGGAAGAGATGATCTCGCCACTCAAGTTTGTTGCACCCTACCAACTTAAGTGTGCGGTTTAATCCGTTATTCGGACGTAGAAATAAGTCTTAAATGCCTATAAATGCGTCTGGATATTGGATTCAGCTGCCCATGTAAGATACGTTTAAAATCTACATCTACGTCCGGATATTGGATTAACTGCCCACATATTAAGGGTGTAGGATACCCGTCGTGGAGCTCAAACTTCTGTTACTGCAACCTGGATGTCGACGACTCTAGGGTGTATTTAAATCTAATACGGGGACGTAAGTGTGAGATTTAAATGCGGATATATATTTCCAGACATTGGATTCCACCACACACGTAGGATTGGTGTTCGTAGTATTCTTGAAATGTCTGCTGATGGTCAATTGTATAGAGCTCTTTCGTAGGCAGCTGAATCCAATGCGTCGACGTAAATGTGAGTCTGGAATTTAGTCATACATGTCCAGATATCGGATTCCACTGCCTACTGAATAAGTGTAGCACTCTCACCTGGCCCGCTTGACCGCTCCGCTCCTTCCTCCTTCCTCCTTCCTCCTTCCTCCTTCCGCAGCTACCGTCCCAGGAAAGGAAGGAACGAAAAGGAAGGGTATAAAACTCCGCCAGGCGACCGCCTCCTCCATCAACTCTACAACATCGCCACCCAAAGACTCAACCCCCATCCGGCACCTCCCAACCCACTACGCGCCTCAAGCATTGCTCAGTGCCTACACTCCGTCTACGCTCTACGTGAACGACGTCCACAGCGACACAAGAAGGTACTTGTTGCACGTACTCTCACTCGCGCACCTCACCTTCACACAACACTTGACTCACATCTACTCTTCACGACTTCCCATCCGTGCGCCTCACCTGAAGACCCAAACTAACCACGAGATGTACAAGTGACTCGATCAATCCAGCTCAAGATGGCTTCTCAGAGCGAAAAGGCACGCGATCCAACGGAGAACGGCGACACCAACGGACCGGCGCCAGTTCAAGACACGGCCCGTTTCGACGTCTCGTCGAAGTCAATGGCAACGGAGTTGATGGCTCTAATCGCCACATACCAAGAGACGAAGGACCGCAAGTTCCTGGAGCAAGCGAAGGATCTGATTAAGAGCAATGTGGAAAAGGCTGCCTTCTGCGGAAACAGGATGCTGTACAAGCTGGCGTGCGGCGATGAGGAGCTGACGGAAGAAGAGAGTGAGGGCGCGTACGAGGAACTTTGTGTGAGTTGTATGAACGATGCATGCATGTGCTGATGGTGGATTTTAGGCCATGGCGCCCGACGCGCGCAAGTGGCCGCTCAAGCCGGCTCACCTACAGTTCGTGGCACAGGGCTTGCGCGAGGCCGGACTGACTCTCGTGCCCCAACGGATTCGCCCTTTCATGGCCGCGGTGACGTTGCGAATCGACAGCGGAGAATACGGCACCATTGGAGCGGGCGACCTCGCTCGGCAGGCCATGGATCAATTGGACTTCATAATTGGTCCAGTTCCGGCTATGCCTTTATTGGATGACATGCTCAAGGCCTGGTTGAAGTTGGAGGCGGTCAAGTTGGCCGACATCGCCAAATCCAGTCGGGCCCATACCGCGGCACTGAAGGGATCCCTGGACGACGACAAGTTGCCTCAGGAAATGGTTGCCATCATGTCGACGTACGGAGAGATTGCGGACGTTGGCTCGGCCAAGCTCCTTGCGACTCGCATGTACAACGACACCGCCGGAGAGATCTTCAAAATCCAGGAGCGTGCAGAGGAGAAGTTGGAAGCCCTCATTGAGGTGCTCCAGGCGTTCAACAAGGATTAGTTGGTGGTGGTTGTACCTGTAAGCGGGAGGCCAGACAAGAACGACAGGCCGTTCGACTCGGTTGGTACGAACTAACCAGACACTGCAAAGCTGGAGTATATCCGGTCAGAACCAAGTCACTCGATAGATAGCAGCTCTTCACGACTATATCTTCACGGCTGCTCTAGCTACAACAATCATGGCTGACATCTTGAAAGATGTGTCATACTGCAGGCCGACTGATGGTTCTTCGGCGTTGCCGAAGACATTAGCCAGCACAATTGCTGGCACTCTCTTTTAGATGAAAATAAAATTGCTTATATGCGTAAGAGGAGTGAGTGACTTATTGTCAGATGTCGATGTGATGATGTCTGCCGGCTGCGTGATAACTCTACCTCCTCAACTCTACAGCACCAAGAGAATTCCCCGTTCAACGTGGATGGTGCAAAACAACCAGACACTACAACGTAGTTTCCATATCCAGCCATGATCGAGTCACTTGTGGAAAAGCATATTTTCACGTACGGCCACTCCTTCCACAAGAGTCAAGTTCCAACATCTCAAGAGCATAAAAAGAACCTCATGGCCTCGCCAACGACTCAAACGGCAACGCGCGATCCCACAAAAACGTCGTCTTCTCCTCACCCTCGGGCACCGTCGTATCCGTGACGTTGCAAACCTCCCTAAAGCCGCCCACCGCCTCCAACTTATCCCCCAACAACTTCCCATACGCCTCCAACCCACAGCTCCTGCCGGGCCCATCCTCACACCCCCTCACCGGGTACACCGCATCGTTCAACTTCACCCTCACATACACGCCCTCATCCCCACAGTTCAGCCTCTCCAACCCCACCGTCCCCCTCATCGTCACGAACCGACTCGCCCGAAACACCCGGTCCCCCACCAGCCTCGTCCCCGGCAGATCGTCCAACCCGTCAAACACGCCCACCGCCGCGGCGAGCTGGCTGACCTGGCCATCATTCGTAAACGCGGCGACCAACGGCGGCGGCGTCCACGCCACCCCATCGCCACCCACATACACCGTCCCGGGGCCGTCCGTAAACCTCTGCACCACCCCGATCAGAAACGGAAGCATCGCCGCGCTCGCCACCACATCCCCCGGGCCGCTGCCGTACCAGTACCTCAGGTCCTGCGCGTACTCGTACGCCAACACCTCTTCCTCCGTCGGCACGTCGCACCACGGCGACGGCTCCTCCCGGATCTGCGTCTCGAAGCCGCACAGGTACGCGAAGATGCCGACGTCGGACGGGGCGAAGGCGAGGTCGCCATCCAGCAGCGCGTTGATGCGCGATGTCGCGGGAGGCAGGTACGAGGCGTCCCACGCGGCTTTCTGGGCGCCGCCGCCGTTGTCGGTGTAGGCGGGGCAGAGGGTCGATGTCGCGAGGCTGTTGGCGAGGGAGCGGGGGTCGGTGCCGTTGACGAGGTAGATGGAGGAGGAGGAGGAGGAGGAGGAGGAGGAAGAGGAAGAAGAAGCTGCATCCATGGCGTTGGAGCCGTTGTCGTTCAGGTAGCCGCGCGCGAAGAGCTGGGCGGAGTTGAGGACGCGCGGCGAGGAGGCGTAGTCGTTGGCCCAGAGGGTGAAGGGCGATTCGAAGAGGGAGGGGTGGGTGCGGCGGTAGGAGGCGCCCATGGCGAGGAGCTCTTTGTGGCCGGTGGGCGAGAGCTGGGCGATTTGTTGCGGGGGGTTGGTGAGGACCGGGGACCAGGTGTGCAGGAATTGGAGGGCGGTGGCGTTGGTGGTGAAGGTGGCGTTTTTGATCTGCGGGTTGGGTGTGGTGTCAGTATATGGTATTTGTGTAAGAAAACCCTTGCCGATGCAGTGGAATGGATGCGGTTGTTGAATGTTTTGGCCGCATAAAAAAGAGCAACAGGACAAGGGTAACAGAGTATTCTACTTACCTTGGCCTCCAGAGCGGTCCACTCAGCATAAGCCCCTGTGTCTGGATAACGGCTGCCATGCCGCGACACGAAAGCGGCTTGATCAACAGTGCAGCCCTCTGGAGCTGCCGGGTCGATGCCAAAGACATTTGGTCCTGGTAATCCCGTTAGCTGAAACGCTCTTCGCCTGTATCGATTGAGATTCCCCACCAGGGAACCACTGTCCGTTGCCACCAAGATGCTGCAGGGGATTGAAGCCTTGTTCACCGCTGACGACAGCCGTGAGGGTGGCGGCGGCGGCGGCCGTGGCCACACCAAACGTCGAGGCCTTCATACTGCAGGGGGACAAGAAACGAACGAGCGAGGGTGGCGTGCAACAATCGACTTCATTATAAAAGCTCCTCCTTGCGGCTCTTTATATTTACCCAGCTTCTCGCCTAAGGTGCCAAGTGGTCTATCGAGATGAGTGGTACGCTAAACTCGGTGAATCGGCCGGTGAATGTTTTCCCTGGCGGGTAGCGGTCTACGATAAGTGGGAGTCTGCTCCGAGCGGCGCAGCGGGGGCGCGTTAAACCGGGGGAAGCGATGGCTCGGGGATGTGCGGCAGGGATCTTGTCAGGCACGTGTCTGCCGTGATTGGACGACAGATAAAAGGGCGATGGCAAATTGCTGCTCTTTGCGAGAGCCTCGCTTGTGGGATAGGAAGGATACTGCTTTTTTTTTTTTTTCCTTTCTTTTTGGTGCTGTTATTGAATCGGCGGGATCTGCGAATCAGCTATGTGAGTCGTTGGAGTAATTTAAACGAACATAGACTTCAACTACCACGTAAGTGAGATTGAATACGAATTTCCTTTCCTGGCACGAATACACATAAGATCCAAATATTCACATGGATAGGGTACTGGGTTGAGTAGGTCGAAATCTTTGGCTCATGTTGGCAATAGAAGCAAACGTTCCGACGCAGATGTGACTTTATTGAGCACTCCTACAAGCAGATATCCGGACGTATATGTGAGCTTTAAAACTACACATCTCTATCCAGACATATCCACGTAACTCAAGAGGTCAACAAGTCACTCACCCCTCTTGCGCTTTGAAGCAACCTGACGACTATCTACAAGAAACGCACCAGCAGTCAGCCACAGCGCCTACAGCTTCGCCGCCTCCCTCAGCACCTCCCTAGTGAGCACGTCACCTTTCTTCCGCTCCGCGCTGAGCCGGCCCATGCGCAACAGGCGCGCAATCATATCCTCGTCGCCGAAATGCGAGT
Source organism: Diplodia sapinea (assembly GCA_023087385.1). Lineage (NCBI taxonomy): Eukaryota > Fungi > Ascomycota > Dothideomycetes > Botryosphaeriales > Botryosphaeriaceae > Diplodia > Diplodia sapinea. Next base: position 28,300 of record JAJMYO010000148.1, read on the forward strand.
TGTGCTCGAAGCGCGGCTCTTCATCGTACGCGACGCGGGCAGCATCGACCAAAATCCTCGCCGTCATGCCAAACACTCTGAACCGTTCCTCCGCCGCCAACGCGTCTTTGGGCGGCGGGCCGGATGGCACATCACCGTCATCACCGACGACATTCGCCGTCTCCCTACCACCCGCCTTCGCCCTTTTCTTCGGCGGCGGCGGCGTTTCTTCCGCCTCCTCTTTCTCCGCCCCCTTCGCCTCTCCATCCTTCTTCCCTCGATCATCGATCCCCTTCGCCCTCATCACCGCCCCCGCCTGGCTTCCCCCGACCGGCACGTAGAAATTGTGCATCCGCCACCGACTCTCGTGCCAGTGCGTCCACTGCCCCTGATACCACTTGGCCGGAAACCCCGCGGCCTCGACGCCCGCCTCGGCCTCGCCCGCGCTCGCGCTCTGCTCCGCCTCGGCGAGCAGAAAGCCCTTGAACGGCGCCGTGAACACGGCTGCGACCTCGTGCGGCGAGAGGCGGGGGATGAGGAGGTCTTCGGCGGTGGGGATGACGTTGTCGTCGTCCTTGGCGGCGGCGGCGGCAGCGGCGGCGGGGGAGGATGAGGAGGGAGAAGACGAGGACGAGACACGTTGGTGGCGATCCGCAGCCAGAAACGCGACGCACGGCCGCACGGCCAACTCGGTGCGCGCGAGGTTCGCCGGCATCTGGCACAGGTGCTCGACGCGGAAGGGCGGCGGGAGCTTCTCGTCCGCGAGGGGCAGCCCGATTTCCTCCCACGCTTCGCGGCGCGCGGTTTGGAACGGCGTTTCGGTCGCGGCGTCGGCGCGGCCTGGATGAAGTCGTTACCAATCACAACAATCAACGGGGGAAAGAGAATGAGAGAGAGAGAGAGAGAGAGAGAGAGAGAGAGTCTTTACTTACCACCCGGAAGCGCGGCGTGGCCGGCGTACGTGTTCATGCCCGCGGCGCGCATGGTCAGCACGACGCGCAGGTCGCCGCGGCGGTCGGCGAAGAGCAGGATCAGCACGGCGGCGCGGCGCGCGAGCGGCACGTTGAAGTATTGCGTCGGCGGGGGCTTGTAGGCGCGGAGGCGCGCGAGGGCCGCCTGGTATGGTGGTGGGTGCTGTTAGTTCGGGGGGTGCTGGAGAGGGAACGGGAGTCAGGGACGTACCGCTGAGGCGGGGGTGAGGGTGGCCATGGCAGTAGCAGTAACAGGCGAGGCGGTGCTGTTGCCATGATGGTGTGTTGTCGGCAGTGTGGTGAGCACGGCTTTGTTGTCGCCGTTGATGTCACACCGCGGTGGGACGTGCGGGAAATCCGGGGGTGTTGCGGGGACCTCGGCTCAGCTCAGCTCGGCTCTGGTTGCCGTTTGCGGAAGTCCATGGTGTACGCTCTCGTCAACCTCTCTGATTTCTTTGCCTTGCTACGAGATTGGTTTCGTCAAATCACAAAGCTCGACGCCCTGTTTCTACATGGGTAGTTGGACACGTAAAGATGCCCATGTGAGTACCATACATCACCCCCAATCCTTCCCATCCCACTCATACTCCTTCCCCTCGATCGGCGGCGGGCTCTCCCTCATCCCCAGCATCGCCCTTCTCAACCTCTCCATCTCCTCGCCCGCCGTCCGCGCCATCTCTTCCTGCATCGCCAGCACATGATGCGTCGGCCCGCAGTTCACAAACTGCCACCCGCGCCTGACCAACGCCGCCGCCGCATCCGCGTCCGCCGCAAAGTGCCCCGCGAACTTGGCGTGCCGCCGCGCGGCCGCGAGCACCGCGTCGGCCGATGCTGCGATGGGGACGCTGTCCGTGTCTGAGCCGGGCGAGATCAGGGGGTGCGGTCCGACGAAGAGCTGCCAGCCGTTAGCGTCCGTCAAAGACTATGTGGAGAGATAGAGAAAGAGAGAGAGAGAGAGAGAGATTATATGTGTGTGCGCTTACCGCATCGATCCCGGGCACCGCCGCCATGTCGTCGACGTTCTCGACCGCCCGCCGCGAGTCGATCTCGACGATGACGACGAAGCGCGGCGAGGGGCAGCCGGTGGCGACGACTGTGCGTTCTGCTTGCGCCTGTGCCTCCTCGTCAGCATACATATATATATATATATATATATATATCCGTGATGACAATCTCCATGTCGATTACTTGCCTTCGTCTCACACATGGCGACCATGACGCCATGCGCGCCGCAGTCCTGCGCCCATCGTATCCTCTTCTGCTCGCTCGCCAGCACCCGCACGATCGGCGACGCGCCCGCGGCCGCCACGGCGTCGACGACGAGGGAGAGGTCGGCGGCGGTGCTGATGCGGCCGCGCTCGCAGTCGATGATGACGAACTGCTCGAAACCCAAGTAGAAGGGGGAAAGGTAAGCAAGAAAGTAATGAGAGCAACCCGAGCTGAAGAAAAAGACAGCCGTAAAGGAGCAAAACGGGAAAGAAGAGGGCAAAAAAAAAAAAAAAAAAAAAAAACCACAGCACGTACATCACCGCCCAGCCCCGCGATGCTCCCCGCCAGCTCCGCATTCCGGAACTGGATCCACTGGCCCACCGACGCCGAGCCGCCCTCGCAATCGGCCACGGCGTGCTGCAGGCTGAGCTGGAACCGCGTCGGGCCCCGCGGCGACATCATCTTCGTTCCCGGCATCTTAGTGGTGGTGCGGACGCTAGCCCGGAAATGGTAGTGGATGTGGTGCACAAACGGCGAGGAGATGGTTACTTGACAAGTGATGGCCGAGAGTATATGAGGGACGACGGCTTTGGGAATGAGATGCCGGAGATGAAGGGGTCTTGGAGGGCGGGGTGGGCGGATTGTGTGCGTTCAGTGGTGGTGGGTGCTCACCGTCGATGCTTCTCCGACGGAGTTCCGCTTCCGCTTCCGCCGGAGGTGCCCATGGCTCGTGGACTTGTTATAGCTGCTTTGTACAAATACTGCGCCATACTTACCTCCGTAGGTAGTCGGATCCAATGTCCGGACATGACTGTCTGCATTCAAGACTTATGTCTACGTCTGGACAATGGCTGAGGGAGATACTTGTTCTGCTTATGAACAACGGCCGAGTCGAATTGGCATTGGATCCAACGTCTACGTGTCGACTTCTCGAATACCGTAGCTGAACATCTCGTTTGACTGCACCGAGTTCTCATCGACAAGCTTCCTCGCAGTCTCCACGCCCGCAACGGGGACACGATACTCGAATTTCTTCCCCGGCGCCGGTCCTTTCCCATCGACCAGATAAGGAAATGGCAAGTACTGCAAGTGTTAAGGTCAGCAAACTATACAAAAGATAAAGGGAGGAAAAGGAAAGAGAATGAGGTAGGTTACAAACCTCGGGAAGCAGGCCCAGCTGCCTAAGAAGCGTCGCTTGGTCCCACGCGATATGCTCGTGATAGAGCCGATCGCCACGGATGTTCACAACAGAGGTAAACGGCACCTCAAGCGGCTTGCCAGTCGGCGGGACGCCCGGCACCCTATCCATCTCAACCTATCAGCATCAACCACAACATCCCCCCTCTCAACCCCCCCCCCACCTTCAGCACAACAAGAAGACTTACAACCAATCCACCACGCGATCATGTGTACACCTAAACACAAACTCATCGATAACGCGATCCACGCCCACCGTGCGGCTGACCAGCTCCAGGCTCGTGTCCGGCGGGTTGCTGTGGACGAAGTGGTTGCGGTAGAAGTGCGTCAGGCGCTCGCGGCCGACGCCGCCGGTGACGGTCGGGATGTGGTTGACGTAGGGCTCGCGCACCATGGTCGCCATGGTCTTGTCGACGGCGCGCTCGCCAAACTCGTAGGCGCAGTGCTCGTTCCAGATGGCCTCGAGGTCGAACGACGGGCCGCCCAGCAGCGGCTTGACGAAGGCGAGGGAGCGCGTGTGGGCGAGCGCGGCGGGCCCGCTGCGGTAGGCTGGGTGCGCGGGGAGGGTGAAGTTGGGAGGGGTGGCGGCGTAGACGTGCGTGATGGTGATGGTGGTGTCGGCGGTTGGTGCTGAGGTCGGGTCGGGGGCGTGCCAGAGGGTTGGGATGGATGTTGCGGCTGCTGGGACGGGGGTTGCCGAGTAGTTGATGATTGCGGCGATGCTTGGGTTGGTGGCGGCGTTCAACGTCTTGTATGCCGGCGTTGGTAGCGGGACGTAGGCTGTCGGGGGTATATCGTCAGCTTTTCTTCCTCCTTCTCAGCATACTTTGCATCACGAGAGATTGCAGCATATCCACGTGAGTAGCCGAATCCAACGCCTGGGCGTAGACGTCTGCACTCAAGGCCCTCCCCATCCACCCGCACACGAGCAACAAACACAGCACAGCCAGCATCCCCAGCGCCCTGCCCTCACACAGCTCCACCATCCACCCAACCAAACCACACACACAAACATACATACCAACAACCCCAAGCCCCCCCTCCCCCACAGTACACTCCCCCAACCCCACCAACGCCTCCACCGCCCTCCCAAAATCCCCCTCAAACCCATCACCATCACCCCCATCACCATCACACAACGTAACCTGCACCACGGCAAACCCCTCCTCCGCCCACTTCAGCAACGGTGGCGGATCCAGCGTCACGTCGCTTCCATCCAGCGGCAGATGGGCGCCGACGACGAGAACCAGGCCGGGCCCCGTACCGCGCCGCGAGAGGGGCGGCTGCAGGACGATGTTGGGGGCGACGGGTTGCGGGGGTGCGGACGGGAGGGGTGTGGTTGCGGCGGCGGCGGCGGGCGGGTCGGTGGAGGGGGGCGGGGGCGTCATGGTATCTATCTCTCTCTCTCTCTCTCTCTCTCTCTCTCTTTTTTTTTTTTTTTTTTTGCTTTGCTTTGCTTTGCTTTTCCCCCGGGTGGTGGTGTCTTTCGATATATTGGTGATGGTGGTGGTGGTGGTGGTGGTGGTGGGGGACGAGACGGAGAGGTGAAAGATGTCGTGTGTTGGATACAATAATGTGAGGTTTTGTTGATGTGTCTGGCTGATGAGGGGCAACAAACGCAAACACACGAGAGTGAGGGGCGTGGGCTGGCTGGCTAGCTTATCGCGGCAGGGCTGCCGGCATCCCACTTACTCCCACTCTATACCTAGTAATAAGCCTCACGAACAAGTCCGATTTCTCACAACTCGCCTGACCGATGGGGAAGGATGTGAGCGCGATGATAATAATGATGTTCGTCCAGGACGAACAAGCGCCCGCCGCAGACCCGACGATGGCTCGCCAAACCGACAGCTGGTAGGTAAAAACCTACATGATACATAATTCTGCACCGTATTGATAGGCAGTCGGATCTAATGTCCGGACGTAGATATGCGCATTCAAACCCCACATATACGTCCACATATTGGATTCGACCACACATGTGGGTAGGAAGACTGGCAGCTCGAATTTTCCGTCATCTGCTGTGGAATCGAGAGGCAGCAGCATGCGCGCCCAGATTCGGGTTGCATGCTTCGAGTCCCCCACATTTCGGAACACGACAGGGTGGCTTGCTTCTCTTGAGCAGTAGTACTGATGCACGAGACTACATGCTGTAAGGTCCGCAGATTGCATCGGCCCCCCTGCTTGAGGAGAGCGACAGCGTTCGGATGCACTACTCTGGAAGATGCATCTGGACCTGCAGACCTTGCTCCGACACGAGTCTCTCGGGGATAAGCTTCCGGGTTCCGTGAGTTTATCTACATACATCACGGACGTCCTAATGCCGATTGCCAATAGCCGGGTCTCGTCGGCAATGACAAGTAAGTAGCGGCGGCTCTGCCCAAATTTCAGCGACAGCAGCAGCGTGGTCAAGTCAACCCGGACGACGACTGCTCTTCGGGCATCCATTCTTCGACGCCGGCGGTTATAAATAAGTACACAAGTACATGCATACATACATACCGTGCGCCACCACGCCTCTAATCCGTGCTCCCGTCGCACACAACGGCAAAAGCGAAAGAGAGAGAGATAGAGAAAAGGCAATGCATACTCAAATCATCAGATCTCTTCGTGTGCGTGCAACAACGACTAGCAGATAAGCTACTGCTACGGTAGCACGGCGCTTGCGTCAACGATCCGCCCACCCGCCGCCGCCGCCGCCGGCGTCGTCGCCAAGCCGCCGTCTCCGAAACCAGTAGGACCGGACAACTTTTTGGCTCCGTCCAACAATAATCCCGGCTCTTTTTCCTGTTTGTTAGGAAATCCCAATGAAAGCGGGGTTAAAACAAGTATGTGGCTTGAGCTTAAATAGAGAACCGGATGGAAATAAACTAAGGAAAAAAAAAAAAAAAAAAACAAGGAACACTACTGCCTGGATGGACGCCATCGACGAGTCGATGTCCGGGGATTTTGCTCCGATTACTTGCTTCTGACCACTCACGTAGAAACAATAATGAATCTTCGATCTGTATCTGGTTGCTTATTTTGACCACTCACGCAGTCAAAGTAGTGAAGCCCACCATACGACTATTCAGCTATTTGCTTGACAAGCTACGAAAGAAACAGACATGAACCCACACCCACGTCCAGTACCGTGCTTCAACCACCCACGTGGCGGAGAGGGGAATCCGTCACCTCTAGCGGTAGCAGGTAGGCAAAGTACCGGGTAGAATCCTTCCGAGGCGGCCACGGCGTGGGAGGGGGAAAAAAAAATCTCCTGTGACGCCATCGAGCTGAACCGAGCTTACTGCCATCAAGCTAAGATACATCGGCGGCACCACCACCACCCAGCCTGATCCTGATCGAACGAAACGAAACGAAACGGTCCAGAAGTAGTGAGAGCGAGCCTGGGGGATCAGCAGTACCCGCGTCTCCACTCTACTCTCCGTCACGCCCGGATCAACGCGATGATCTCGCAACGTAGGTAGGCGGTGGCAGCGACGCCAGCCTGCCAATATTGTTCATCGGAACCAGCACGATGATGTCCTTGCTCTTTCTGCCGGTGGTGAAATCTGAGCAGGTTAGCTCGTTGCTGGTGCATCTGTACCTCGACCACACCCCTCTACAAGTCACTCGTTGTGCTCAAGCACAAAGCCAGTCGCCCGCAATCCCGGCGATGGACCAAACCCAGGTTTCTAATGCATCTTATTCACCGTCTTTCCCTGCGCATCGATGTTCTTGCCGCCTCGGAGCTCCGGGATCCTGAATATGTCCGGGGAAGAAAGGCGGCGAGCAGAACAAGAATTGCTCGGGGAAAAAAAAAGACACGGCTGCTTCACTACTACAGCGCAATCAGTCAAGCGCGATCGAGCGTGTGTGGTGCCTGACCTTGCTTTCCGTGTCTTCCGCCGGCTAGAAGACGCTGACTCAAGCCTGGAAGTACGCGGGTCGAGCAATGCAGTCAGCGCGGGATCTAGCTGCAAAGTGGGCCTCGGCGCCCGGCCCATGACGGACCGAACGAATTGGATTATCAACCGAGTAAGCGTAGTGTACAGTAGAGCACCCACAGGCTTCGTAGGCTGCTGTCTGTGTGCGGAGACGATGCGTGGCTACTGCGATGATCAACCTGCAAAGGTAGAAGAGCAACTCTTGCTTCTTAACAAAGATCAACATAAAGATCGAAGATTCCAAGAATAGGGGTAGTTCTGGATGCTGTCGTGAAAATCAGTGACTGTTGTGGAGCAGGCCATCGACAGCCGATAAACATGGCCTGACCGAGTCTCCGCAGTCGGCTGGAAATCAGCGCGCAAATGGCCTGTTGTCGGCCGAGCGGCGCATCCTGGCGGCGCAGTATCCACACTGCGGAACTCACCATGTCCCGGGTCCCGCCGTCACACTATCGCGTTTTCAGCATCCAGAAGGTGGCTGTTGCGGGAGGCAATATATTAATTATGATCTGCGCCGGGGTCGCGAGATGACGGGAAAGCTGATCATATGAACTTCGAACATCACCGGCCATCTCGGCGTACAACGATGCGTTCGGCATTTGGGCCATCTCGAACGGGTATGGGCGGATGTGGAGAGAAACAAAGCCATTCTCCAGGATCTGCTGCGAAGAGCGACGGAAGCAGCGGAAAGCAGCTCTGCGCTGTTCAGCGGGGCGGCAGAACAAAGAGAAATGCCGGACCCTGGCTTCTTTGTATCTTGAGGCAAGCGAGACAGGAGGCCTGCGAGGTGTCACTGAACTAGCAGGTGACAAAAGATTCAAGCCTTCTAAGCTCACCGAGGTCGACACCCTCTTTCTATGGGTAGTTGGATACAAGACCCCGACGTAAATGTGCGCATAGGAAACCTACATTCACGTCCGCATCTTGCATTCAACTACCCATCCCATGTGAGTATAGTGGAGCATCTCTGCACAGTATGAGGCAGATGCGGGTGGGCCAATTTCTTTGGCGAGGGTGCCAGGAACCTTCGGTTTGCATGAGCCTGAAGCAGTGTCAGAAGCGGCCAAGGGCGGGCCGGGATCCCTGGCTGCAGGGACAAGAACAGGACGAGAACTGGGGAGATGAGCCGGTCGCAGACCCTGACACGCACGCGGTGTTGTCGGTGTGCAACCCTCGTAACTGCGGAGCGAGGAATGCACTCTGTCGCATGCGGCCGAGGCGTCGCCACCGGCGGTGCGCGTGAACGCGAATACGCACCTTATCTAATCTCGTCAGCATGGGTGTGAGGAGAAGTGCATGCTGGCGGAACGAGCACAGCTGGCTGGGCCGCGAAGCCAGTCACGTCGTAGGCCAGGTGGGCGATCGGCAGTCTATCGATGGTGCGCGGGAGGAGGGCGTTGGCGGCCGTGGCGGCCTGACTCCCCGCAACATGACATCTTCGCAGGCTTGCCCAGGCCGCCGACTCCGGGACGCGCCAATGACGACCTGCGGTTTGCGCGTCCAGTGCTCGGAGTGGTGGCCGGCCTGCTTTAGATCGGGCGGAAGGCAGGAGAGTAGTGTGGCAGCAAGGAGCGGCCACGCCAGCTGTCGCAAGGTCTCGTCACCGACTTTCGAGCCTCTTGCCCTCTTCGTCGCAGCCTGGAGCGGCAGGCGTCGTGGCGTGAGGCTGAGGCCGTCTGTGCTGGCCGGCTGCGGGCTGCCAAAGCTTCTTTCTGTCGCCTTCCAAGCCGTGCGGACGCGATGGCAGCGATGGAAACGCAGGCGAAGCAGTCGCCGCCGGGTCGGGGGGCGCCGCTATTTTTATCGCCGTCACGGCTGCCCGCCCGTCTGGCGCCCCAGCAGTGCGCCGCGAGCAGCCCGGAAGCCTGGCGAGCTGCAAAACATGGTCGGCCGTGGCGCGCAAGGTCGCACTGGGCGCGGCGGCTTGGTGTGAACAGCTCCCGTGCTTCCGGGCGGGCTGTAGATCGAATGCGTCGTAATGGGCGGCTGTGCCAGGCCAGCACTGGCGCCAGCAAAAGCACGCCAGCCGGCAGCCGCCCTATTTGTCCCAACCACCTCGCTCACGCGTCGCTTCCAAACTCACTCGTCTTCGTCTTCGTTCAACTGCCGCCGCCTCGCTCGTTGCAACACACTGCACCTCACCACCGCACGGCTCAACAACACCTGGCCCGCGCCCTCGCGTCCATCGTCCCCGTCGCATCCATCGCACCGCTCCGGCACCAGCTGCACTGTCCACGCCCCTAGCCCGGCCGCTATCTCTCGCTTGGTCGCTGATAGCTGCTCGCATTGCCGTTTCCCGCCTGCATTGCGCGGAGCTTTGGCCGTTCTTTTCATTAAATCAACACCGCCTTGCCTGCCAGGCCCAGTTTTCCCCGTCCTTCGGGCCTTCCACTGCAGCTGAAACCCCGATCCGCACAAACGCCCGCCATGGAGTATCACACAAACCAGCGTCCGCGCTCCAAGAGTGGCTTTAGCTTCAAGAGCGAGAAGAGCGATAAGAGCCATGGCTCCGACCGAGTTCACCGGCCCAAGATCAAGGACCTCCACGAGTCCAACGCCGAGAAGCACAAGAGACAGCTCAGCGGCACCTCGAAAGCCAACCCCAACGCCGCCATGGAAGAAGCCCAGCCGAGTGCGTTGCGCGCCCGCCCCAGCCCTGCACGAATCTACCGCTGACCATCGCAACAGTCGCTGCCGCCCTTGAGGCCCCCACACTGGGATCGCTGCGCGCCATATCCCACACAGACGTCGACGGCTCGCCCATTCGTGAGTCTCCCTTCCTGAACGACGACCTGATGACGCGCTACGAGTCCAATGTAGTTAACTTCGCGCCTGCACAGCCGAACCCGATCTCTCCAACCCCACCCGTTCTCGTTGGGAGCGCCCCCTTGACACGATTCGCAAGTTCGAGGCGCAAATTGACGGCGAGTACAAGCGGAGGACCGGCGGCGCACGAACTGGTGAGCTCACCTGAGGTGTTCAATTGCATTCACTCCCGCTGACATCACGCAGACGTCGAATCGGTCGCCGATTTCAGCGGTTACACCAGTCGCCGCAGCAGCTACCATGGAGGTACGTGAAACGGCAATGTCTCAGCCCTGACGACCCTTTAATCATGCCCGCGGAGCATCGTCCCCGTTCGCTTTTCTTTGCTTTCAATGCGGCACCTGAGGCCTTTGGCGGCACAGCCAGGCCCATGGAAGATCGCTGCCGCCTCCCGCGTGGCCCGTCTTGGCATGGCGATCGACATCCCAACCACGAAATATTGACGCATCCGCCCGCTGATCACACGCTAATTTTGGCTCGTCGCTTGCAGGCAACGGCAACAATCGTTACTCTAGCAGCACCGCGAACGGCTATGGCGGTGGCGGTGGTGGTTACTACGGCGGCCGCAACCCGGCTTCCCCACGCCCGGCTGAAGATCCCTACATGCCAACTCCCGTCGCTGGCCCCGGCCGTAACCGATTTGGTCAGCGTCTGCAGCAAGAATTGATGCCTCCGCGTCCGCCTGCGCATAACCAGGGCCTCTACCCAAGCCATTCGTACCAGCAGTCCCGCGACACGGTGAACACCGGCTTTTCGAACAGTTCCGGCGAGGCTTATGGCAACCACACCGATCCCAGCAGCGAGAACAGCTCTATTGAGAGGATGCCCCCCGTTCAGAAGCCTGACCTGGGCGAGCAGTATGGAATCAATGGGTTTGGCGGAAGCCCAGTTGCGGACGGATACGACTACAATGCCAACGGCTACTATGATCAACAAGGTTATGGTGGAGCGCCGGCGGTTGGCGCCGAGCAGCCCTACAACAAGAGCCAGGCGCCATTGCCCCCCGTACCTGCGCACGACAGCGTTAACGGAGCGCCGAAGATGGGTGACGGTCCGCCACAGCAACCAATTGCGGCTGCTCCGGCTCCCCGCCCGCTTGCCAACGGCGATGGTGAGAAGAGAAAAAGTTGGTTCAAGAGGAGGTTCAGCAAGGATTAAGCCGTCGTTGTGATGTTGCCGGTCGCCATGGTTTTTTACGCTTCTCGATATCGTGGCTTGTCGGGGGATTAATGACCTTCTGCTGTGCGGGGGAAAGTAATGGCTTGACGAACAACAAATTCCCGGGGTTTTGCATTATCTGTTGGCGTTTTGGGCATACAACAACAAGAACCCCTTCTGAATCGCGGGTGATGGGGGCGTACAGGAATTCGGAACCTTGGCTCGTCAAAGACCCGAGGAAATGCAGGCTCGCTTTGAGCCTCAACTATTCCACGGTTCTTAGAGCTTGGCTCTAGTTCATATTACGGAACTTTGGCTAAGAAGGCGGCTCTTCTTTGCCGTTGGCTGACTGAGAATTCACCTTTTTTTTTTTCATAGATATATAATCTCGATGCACCCCTCACTGCTTTGGCATCATTATTCGCTTCGGGTTCATCGATAGGTTAGCTTGGAGATCGAAATTGTCAAGGGAAGAGGGATGCTGTTACGAAGAAGCAAGACTGGCCTGAAACGCAATGTTTTTCCTTTGAGTGCATGTGCACTTTAGCGGATGTGAGAAGTGACCTTCGGTTCATATGTTTGACGAACGATCGTCTTCGGACGATCACAGGCATGCTCCAGGTCTTAATTGGTGTTTCTGGAACATGGTTCTGGAATTGAAATTACTCCGTAGGCTACCAAAGTAGTAATCCTTCGCGTAATCCTCAATTGCATGCAAACGGTTAAAGGTATCTTCCGGGCGTTTTTATGCGTTACTTAAGTAATAGGATTTGCATGACGTTAAATCCTTCGAGAGATGCTTAGTATAGAGCGGGGAATATAAACATTGTCTTTATTTCTATGTGGATGGTTGAAGAGGTTGGTTGTTTGGACGTAGATATGCGATGAGGTGGCGCATAAGAACGTTCGGACGATATCTTCAACTATCTCCCTACGGAAATGAAATCATGTCTTCACAGCTAGATAAAAATAAATTGGCCCTTTGCGCTCCACCAAGTATAACATACAATCCCACATAGATAGGCAAATGAATACAAGATCTGGATGTAGAAAAGGGCGTTTAAAGCTTACGTTTACGTCCGGATCTTATACTCAACTACCCATCCCCTGTATAAATTTTCTAACAAGATAGATGCGGATGGGCAATTTCATTTGTCACCCATTGTGGTCGTCGTGCTGCCCAAAAGAAATTGTCCCGCCCGCATCTACCTTACATGGGCAGTTGAATATAAGATCCGGACGTAAGTGTATGTATTTAAAACTCAAATTTACGTCCAGATCTTGTATTCAACTGCCTACATGAATACTGTGACGACTGGCATCACCAGCATAACACGGTTCCAGTACGATTGTTCACAATCTTATAAATAGCATACTGATTACAACGATTTTCACAGGTCGATGGGTGAGTTGTGGGTGTCAAGTTTTGTAGCCATCTTACCATATATCATGTGCAAGCCCGCCAGAAGCAACCCTTTTTTTCCCCTTCCTTTTTGTGCGGGATCGTGACTTGCCTTGTCGCTCCACTATACAGCTCTGGCCACCCATGTCGCCAACAACCCTCTCAGACTCAATGGCTTTTGTGGGATAGCGGAGTTGCGCGGCCAAGCCATTTTTTCTATCTTGCCTTCTTTGCCTCCTTCTCCGCCTCAAGCCTGTCGGACTGGTCTTCCTTCATGGCGACGATGACGTAGCCGATCAGCACTACGTTCGCCATAACCGCGGCCAGGCCGCCGGCGAAGGTTGAGTTTCCTTGCGTGGTGTTAGCATATTGGACGGATGATATGTTCACTGTGCTTGTCTTTGAACAATGGGGACAGTCGGAGGAAACGGCAAACCTTTGAAGATGGTGTTCACGGTCATGAAGTAGGTGCCGATGGGCAGCGTTATCATGGCAAACGTAAAGCCGAGCAACTTGAAGATGACGTGCCTGCAGATTGCGGGAAGAAGCAGCTGTTAGCAAACACCGTGATGCGCAACTTTGTTGGGACAATGGTCATGGGAGGGGTGGGATTGAATGTTTGTCACTTTGCCGTCTCGTGGCAAATGCGCAGGCGAGATGCATAAAGAGAGGGTATACGAACGCAGGAACGGCGGGCGCGATGTTGCTGTCGCCCAGTGGCGCACCCATGCCCGGCGCGGCTGCAGCATCATCCTGATCCAAGAGCGTCTTCTCGGTCGAGACGATCCTTCGCGAGGTCATCTTGACTTTTTGTTGCTGGGACTGCTGGATGTCTCGAATGCAGAGAGGCGACGAGGGGAGGAGCGCACTGGACTTTGGGTCTGGCTGCCTTGTGCACGGACGGTAGCGCGCGCCAAGGCGGCGGCGGCGGCGGCGGCCTGCGACGTTCGGGCGGTGGCAGGGGTTCGCGTTTGAGCGCGATCTCGAGGGACCGCCCGCTCGGACCCTTGCACGTCCTTTCGCGAACCCGCGCTTTCTTTTGGTCCCGCTCACCATCAACTTCCGCTCTCTTTCTTTCCTCCCCACCCCACACCCCGTCATCGCCGCGCTTCGCTCGCCCCGCATTCTGCCCGACGGTTGCAGATCGTTTGCCGGCATTGCTTCCTCCAGCCTTTGGATACAGGCCAAACTTTTCCAGCAAACGCACATCGAGACCCACATCTTCGCCTTTGGCTCACCCACCGGTGCAGCGCAACCTCACCGAGCCTCAATCCCACCCGGGTCACGCACGAGAGCATCGCGCTTGCCATGGACAGCGACCCCATTGACGATACGCCTGCGAAGCGCCAGCACCCTGACGCCGCCTACAATTCCCAAGACGACAGCGGAGACGACCTCTTCGCCGATTACAACGAGACAGTTGCGACTCTGCCGCTCTCTCACCCGATCAACCCTCCTGCCCCGCCACAGTCCTCACCCTACTTCAGTTCGCCCGCGCCCGCCATTACCCAGCCCACGCAGATCCTGGATACCCCGATGCGGGACCGAACCGATTCGAACGCCGTCGTCCAGGTGCCGGCCTCCTCACCGACGCTCACCCAACAAGCTATACCCTCACCTTCCCCGGCCAAGTCCCGCAAACTTGGCTCACTTGCGCAGAACGGAGCTGGCTCCCGCCAGCCTCGCATACCGATGGCATCAGCCGGAAGCTTCAGCGACGACTCACCGGCGGGTGAGACGTCCGACGACGAACTTTCGAAGCCCATGTCGAAGTCCGACATCAAGCCTTCAACTTTCGTCAGCAAGAGCAAGCCTCGCTACAGCATTCCGCCCCCCAAGGATGCTGCCCCGTCCCCCTTCCAGCAAGTTCTCGCGCAGTACTCCCACGAGGAGCCCGCCGGTCGTCTCCAGAAGCGCTCAGCCGATGACATGGCGAACGCTTATTCACCCCCAACGAAGAGACCTCGCTCTCAGTCACGTCAGACTGGCCCGTCTCGTGCACGACCTGTCGATCATGTCGATGAGCCGAAGGGTGACATGACATTGGCAGACATCAAAGATTTCTTCCAAATGCAGAAGGTCAAGCGGATGTCGATGGTATACTCCGGAAAACCCATCTCACTCCTATATGAAGCATTGGTTCGCAAGAAGGGACAGTACGAAGATGCCCTCAGTTACGTCTGTGAGCTTGAGGAGGAGGAGCGCAGGAAGGCGCCCAAGAAGGAGACAATCGACCTCACTGAGGATGACGCATCATCGGTCCCGGCCTCAAAGTTCACCACCAACAAGTCTGTCCAGTCAAGCAAGTCCATTGCTTCCAAGTACAGCTCCATGCTTGCGAAGAAACCACGCGATACGAAAAAGCCGACTTCTGTGGTTGAGATCGCTGACGACTCATCTGCCACCGAGACGCCGCCGCCTATAAAGTCACGCGGTCGCTTGATGAGGGGCCGTCGTCCTGTTGCCAAGTCACCTTCTCCAGACGACGAACCAACTCCCCAGAGGCAAGCACCAGAGCGCCCGCCGAAGAAGGCCGTCGCTATCGATTCCGATTCGGACGCCTCGGACGACGAGGAAGAGGTTGACGAGGAGGCTCTACAGGAAGCCAGAGACAGCCTGCTTGCGTACCTCAACACATGCTCCGCGCTGGAACTTTCGGATCTCGCCGAGAAGCCATTGAAGGATTGTGAGGGCGTCTTGGAGAAGAGGCCCTTCAAGAGCTTGGATGCGGTTCGGAAGGTGGAGCTCAACCCGCCCAAGCTGACCAAGACCGGAAAAGTGCCTCGCACTCACGTATCCACCGGCACAAAGGTCCTCAACGACGCGGAGAGGATGTGGAATGCTTACCAGTCGATCACCGAACTGGTACAGCAATGCGAGGCTATCGGCGAGCCAATCAAGGCAGCCATGGTGCGTTTTGGAGCAAAGTCAATTGCTTCCAATGCTTCTGGCGAGCTCGATCTTACGAGCCTGGATGATGCCAAGAACGACTCCGGCGTGGGCACACCTGGCTCACCCTCGCAGACCGACGACGATGATCGCATTCCTGTGAGCAAGTCGAGATCCACCACTCTACGGAAGCCCTCCATCATGGCCGAAGACCTGGTGCTGAAAGACTACCAATTGGTTGCTCTGAATTGGCTGAACACCCTTTGGACTAACAAGCTCTCGGGTATACTCGCGGACGATATGGGCTTGGGTAAGACCTGCCAGGTTATTTCGTTCCTGGCTCATCTCAAGGAGACGGGCCAGAAGGGCCTCCATTTGATTGTGGTCCCCTCCAGTACCATTGAGAATTGGATCAGGGAGTTCCGGAAGTTCATCCAGGGGGGAACGATGCGCATCGAGCCCTACGCCGGCTCCCAGAAAGAGCGCGGCGAGCTCAGGGTGCTGTATGAGCAGGACAAGCACAACATTGACGTGATTGTCACGACCTATTCGACCATGAGTTCAACGGACAAGAGCGACCAAAAGTTCCTCTGCAGACTTGGCCCGACTGTGACCATATTTGACGAGGGCCACGAGTTGCGCAACAGCACGTCGCAGAAGTACAAGTGCGCGATGCGAATCCCTGCAAAGATGCGCCTTCTACTCACGGGCACGCCCCTGCAAAACAACCTGCAGGAGATGACATCGCTGTTGGGCTTCATCATGCCGGGTGTCTTCGCCGAACATGCCGATAACCTGAACTTCATCTTCCGTCGCAAGGCCACGACAAGCGAGAAGAGCAGCCACAACACTCTTCTGTCGGCCTCACGCACCGACAAAGCGCGGACAATGATGACACCGTTCATTCTGCGGAGGAAGAAGGAGCAGGTGCTCGGCAAGGCGCTGCCTAAGAAGACCAGCCGAGTCGAGTACTGTGAGCTGCATCCCAGGCAGAAGAAGGTCTACTCGGATGTCCTTGCACTCCAACAGGAGGCGTTCCAGAAGATGAAGTCGAATCGTTCTAGTTCTAAAACCTCTAACTACCTCATGAAGCTTCGTCTTGCCGCGTGCCATCCTCTTTTGGAACGTAGTTACTTCGACGAGGAGAAGGTTATGCAGGTGGCGAGGGCTCATTATGCGACCGGTGCCAGCCCTAGTGTGCAAAGGACCGTCGAAGAACTCTTGCCCATGAACGATTACAAGCTCATGAACTGGATCGCGGGCGATAGTCGATTTGACCAGTTCCAGATGAAGGAAGACCTGACGTTCGCGTCAGGCAAAGTTGAGAAGGTGTTGGAACTTGTGAAGGGATACCAGAAGAGTGGTGATCGCGCTCTTCTGTTCTCGGGATTCACGATGGTCCTGGACGTCCTGGGGGATGCTCTCAGCGCCAAGGGCATTCCCTTCCTCCGCTTCGACGGGTCGACCGACACGGCAACCCGCCAAGACATCATCGACCAGTTCTACGAAGACGAAGACATCCCCGTCTTCCTGCTCTCCACCGGCTCGGGCGGCACGGGAATCAACATCACGGCCGCCAACAAGGTCATCATCCACGACATGTCCTGGAACCCGCAGGACGACATCCAGGCCGAGAACCGGGCGCACAGGGTCGGGCAACAGCGCGACGTCGAGGTGGTCCGCCTCGTCTCGCGCGGCACCATCGAGGAGCAGATCCTGGCGCTCGGCCACTCGAAGCTAGCGCTAGACGAGAAGGTCGCGGGTGCCGGAGCGCTCGGCAACGGTCCGAAGATCGAAAAGGTCATGAAAGAGACCATTGAGAAGATGTTGATGGACCAGGCCACGGAGCCGACGGGGGATGTGCAGGGCGCCGCCGATGCCGGCGGTCAGGACATTGCCGAGCAGTTCAAGGCCGGCATGCAGAAGAAAGGTGTTGAGATGGCGGAGTAGAGGAGGTAGGGAACTGGTGTTTGGGCAATGGGCGGAGTAAAAAAAAAGAGAAAAGAGAAAAGAAAAAGGAAACAATAAGGGAGCCACAATGGGCTGGGCTCATTGCGATAGATTTTCTCTTCAAACTCCTGGGTTGAGAAACTCTCCGGTGTTCGTCATCATGGATTTTTGTTTCTTGTTTCTTTTTGTGCAGCGTTTTGGCTGTGCTAGAGTTGATACCAAAGTTACATGCACTCTAGTAGTAGAAGACACTAGCGTGTGTATAAGTATGAAAGACACTTCCGACTTGCAAAGGTCGACAATGCAATTGCTGCCGATGGAGTGACTGAGCGTGGAGCGTGCCGCGTGCTGCGTGCTCGTGTAGTAGAGTCGTCCAGGACGCTATGTTCTTGCTCCGTGGACAGTTCAATGCAACATCCAGCCATGTGTTTCCGCGTTGAAACACCCACATCTACGTAAGCACATTAGATCCAGCAGCCTACGAATGTATGGCTCATTTCTTTGAGCGTAGGTGGGCATGGCTGTTGCGCGGAACAACGGTTTCGCCGAAACGCCGGGGTCGTGGGGTTCGCAAGAAACCTCTCGCGAACTTTTTTTTTTCTTCTTCCCTCCCCCCTTCCGCCCCCATCCATCTCACCCGCGTCAACAACACGCGACGCACACTGCCCCACAGCGCCCGCGCGCGCACCGCCGATTCCACCATGATCCCCGCCACGCCGACGACCTGAGCAAAGTCTGGAGGGAGGGAGGGAGGCGGGCGGCGGCCGCGCGCCCATTGCTTTGCTGCATCGCTACGTACGACACGAGCGAATGTCAATAGGGTCGCGCCGCCCGCCCGCCCATGAGCTTCGAAATGTAAGCTACCGATTCTTTTTCGCTCTCTTTCCACTCGACCATGCGTCTCTCCCCCGACCCTCGCACGCGGTCGGAAAAGCATCCTTCGTATGATGAGCAACATCGAAAAACCCGAGAATCATCTCATAATATAGGAAGAGCCGGATTAGGTATGGTCCGGGTGTTTTTTCGCCTGGGCCGTCGCTGCTTATAAAAGGGTGTTCTGAAGAAGGCAAAAGCTCAAGAAGTGTCATTTCTTGGTTTTTGATGGCCGTCGTGTTGAGGAGGAGGGCGTTTCGTCGAGGGTTGAAATGCGCGTTTGGACATGGTTTTGCTGACCTCTATGTGTGTGTGCGCGTTAGGAACGGATGCCCCGCTGTTATGTCGAGTGAACGCATGCGTGCTGCCGCGAGGACTGGCGACGGAAACGAATGCGTGCTGCTGGACTGTTGCACCACCACCATCACTGGGGATAATGGCTGCTGCCTCTACCGATATCACCACCGTTGCTGCAACGAAGGAAACGGAGGAACTGGGGGAATGGGGGAAATGGCCTTCAGGGCGCCTGTGCTGCTCCCTTGCGGAGAGGCGGCATGGTGACGGTCATCTCCCTGCGTGATTGCACCAAGTGACTTGGGTAAGGACCACCAAACCTTCGCCCTCTGGCGACCTCGGGCCACGGCGCCACCCCCGCGCGCAATCCTGCATGGAGAGAAGCAGCTACAACCCTTCGAGCTCCCGCCCGTGGGTGAGTTCAATCTCTATGATGACCCAGGAAGGAGCCTTGGCATCGAGGAAGTCCTCGACATGTAGACCTCCCTCCGATTGGACAGCTCCGTGAGTCCCTCCGAGAGCGCGGATGCTTCTGCAACGTGCTCCTACTTTCGGATCTATTGCTGCTTAGCGGGAAGCGGAAATGGGTGTCGTTCTTGGGGAAACCGACCAAAGATGTGCCTGGGGAGTCTCTTCTGGACGATGGCTCTCGACGCCCAGTCGAATGTCTTCACAGGGTGCTGTAAGACCGGGTTCAATCGCTCTGAGCGTGACCAGATGATCCGTCGGAACAGTCATTACGTGCAGGGGCAGCCTCTGCCAGGAACGCTCAAGCGATTGGCGTAATCGGTACTGACTTCAATTGCCGGCAGGATGTTTCAATAGCAGTTGTAATGGTTGGAAGGCCAAGGGGGAGTGTGCGGGACGCTGCCATGAGGAAGACTTCATGGCGGTAATCCGCAGTAGGCCGCACCAAGTGACTTGATGACCACGGGTGCTTGCGAGTCTCCAGTACCCGTGTGGGACGAGTTTCGAGACCGACCAAGCGGTGTGATTGGTCAGAATAGATAATTCTTCTGGTGTGAAGTAACAACCATCTTAATCGCCATTTGCGCGGCGAGATGTTTAGTATATCCACGTTAATACATACCTTTTCGAACAACACTTTCCACATTTACGCTGTAACAAGCACTGCCACAGCAGGATACAGAAGCTTTGAGGACTGTGAATCCCACCGACACCACTACCGCTCTTCATGTTTCCTTGCCGTGGACGCTGCGGTCGTTGCCAGCGAGGTGCCAGGCACAGTAGCAGGTTGTAGAAATATTCAAGCTCTCCGAGCGCCCTGCAGAAGAAGGCAGGTATCAATCACATCCCTGCATACGCGGGGGTAGTCGAATCTATAGGTAGGGACGTGTTTGTTTGCATTCAAGACCGACATCTACGCCCGGGCAATAGATCCGACTGCATGTGCAAGTAGATCTCTCTCATAGTTGCGATTTCTCCTTGTTTCCTTTTATTTCTTTCTGTCTTCAACATTCGGCGTTCTTCCCCACTTCCTAGTTATTTCCCTCCGACCAATCGTGATCGCACATACATATATACCTTCCCAGTCGTTTCGTCTTCCATCAAAGCAGCCGTGTGGTGGCGTGCTCGGCTGGCTGCCGAGTTCCCAATACCGTCATCTCCGCACCTACACGATTCCCGATGCGGCCTACACCAGATAAGGCGCCTCTTACCCCCGACTCCCGCGCCGTAACGTCAATCGACTGACCCGGCGGAGGACAAACCTCCACAGCTGGAGCGCCATGCATACCAAGCCGCCGGCGGCGACGAGCCCGGGGATGAATGTGGTGAGGTGCATCGAAGCCACGGGTACCCTGCTCAAGGGAGATGGCGGAGGAGATGCCGGGGTGTGGGTCGATGTTCCTGCGACCGGCGAGGGGGGAACGGGGAGATTGATGCAAGTGTATCTGCCATGGCGTCGGGCGGAGATATTGGGAGCATCCCGGTACGGCTTACAACAAGTGACTTGCCAACGGCGGTACATATGAGTAGTAACTGCTGCCCACTGCCGCTGAGATAAAAACGTCCTAAGGTGGCGATGACGGGACTGGTGGTGGACGTGGAGCGGACGACGAGACGCGGACGACGAAGTAAGGCGTGGCGGCTGCGCAAGCCGTCGTAAATGCTGCGCGAGCTATTATTAATATTGTTTAAGCTATCGTAGATCTTGCGCGGGCTCCTCGTAGGTCTTACGCGGGCTCGTGACGGTAGGTAAGTTGTTTATTAGTGAGGTGAAGAAGGTTGTCGGGCTTACGCGGTTAAAAGCTGTAATATACTTAACCTTTCGACAAGAACGGGCCCTAAATATGTTATATGCTATATGCCTTTCCTCTTTCATATGTCTGTTGATGTCCTATTTCATCCGGAGATCCCTTATCGCTACAAGCGGGGTCTTCGTGGTATTCTCGTAACCCCTGCGCTCGGATTGCGTTTCGGGATCGTCTCTAAGCGGCGCGAGTATCATGGTGGTCTCCGTCGGGTTCATTGAAGCATTGCCAGTTCTTGACCTCCTGATGGGTTATCTCACGGTGTACGAAATCGTAGGCAGACCTCTCTCCGAAGGCGGAGCCAAAGGGGTCATCGAACTTCGTGGCGGCTCTTGCGTTGTGTAGTTCGTATGTGGGGTCTCCGGTGTACGTTTCAGTGACGCCCCGGTTGAAGGAAGCTTTCGAGTAGCCCAATCCTTGTCTAACAGTGTTGTTGACAAAGCCGGCAGCTTGCGTTGCTTCAGGTTCGCCTGTTCCCGGAAAGGATCTTGCGACTCTTGCTTTGTTGAGGGTGTCTTTGCCGCGGTTAGAAGTTCCGCTTCCAATTCTGGTGCCTTACTGTGAGCAACATCCCGCGCAAGGCCGTAAGTGGACGCGCCAGTAGTTACTTAGGCGGCGTCTTCTCCACGCCTGTCGCTCTTCCGAGCCGTTCCACCACGGCTCGGCCTGGACCACCTTTGGATGCTGCCGTCAAATTCAAACCGGCACATCCGGAGCCTTTGCGTCATCAGGATAGGGGATTATGTAGTCGACTGGCAAACGCCTGTTTTCTGCCAGGGCGTATCGGTGCCGGAAAATGGTGTCATTAAATCGAATTTTGGAGGTGCGTCGGTGAAGAACTGATCTCGCTTTGTAGCCTTCTCGGAAGAAACCCAGACACTGGAAGTATCGGGAGAAG
Organism: Diplodia sapinea; assembly: GCA_023087385.1. Lineage (NCBI taxonomy): Eukaryota > Fungi > Ascomycota > Dothideomycetes > Botryosphaeriales > Botryosphaeriaceae > Diplodia > Diplodia sapinea. The sequence goes on from JAJMYO010000148.1 coordinate 50,145, forward strand.
ATGACGACCTTTTCCCCCGGCCACTTGCGCTAGATGTCTGTCCTCCACCAGCCGGTCGAATGTTGGTGGTGATCTTCGCAGTGTACAACTCGGCCGTCTGACAGCTTTCGGACGGGGTCAAGCCATGCGCCGCGGTCATCATTGTTCCGGGTTTGTGTTGACCCGGCGAAGACCTTCGGACGTTTACAGCAGCCCCTCCGCTCTCTTGCTCCCCCCCTACGCTCGGGCGCCAGCCGTTACCATGCCCCAAACAGCGGGTTCGATTACCGGTTCCCGGACGAAAAGGGAGGTCGGCTTGATGAAAGCAGTGGAACAGCAACGAGAGATACAAGCGGACAAGGACAAGGCTACCAAGAAGGAGTTAGCCTTCCTCCGACAATCGCTCATGAACCAAACCCATCAATACAATCCCTTGCTGGACTGGACGTTGGAACACCGCGAAGAAGTTCCCACGGCATTCTTCAAGATTGTCGATCAGAATGCAGAGAGATTACGGGGCAAGCAAGCTGCCATGGCTCGCAAAAGACAAGACCTTGGAGACCGTCCTGATCTTCGCCAACTCAATGTCTACGTCCCCACCGATACGGCTGACATTGACCAGTGGGAAACGCTGGCCGACGACTACCACAGATACTCGTCGCGAACAAGCTGCACAAGAACACTGGAACATTGGCATCACGACTTACAAAAGGATTCTCCACTCACTTGGGAAGAACCGGCGGCAGATGTCAAGAATGGCGTTCAAACGCTGTGGGTCGGAGTCTGCTTTCCCGGAGCAACGGAATGCATGACGTCCGCCCTTGTGAAGAGAAAGACTGAAGACGGTGGAAAAGAGACCAAGGAGGTGAAGAAGAAAAGGGAAAGCAAGAATAGACAAAGCATCGGCTCGCCAGGCGACCATAGGCAACAGCAAAGGTAGAAAGGAGGAGGACGCCCCGGACACCCCGGAGCTCTTTGACGTCGTCCTAAGCGCTACATGGCAGTGTCTCAACGACATCCCCTTCAACTGCAAGAACATACTATTCGCAAGATTCTTTGCTTCCTAGAGCGATCTGGAGTTAGCTACTTCACAAGCCTCACTCTAGTTCTACCCCGGCCTTCTTGAAACCTTGCAGTCTACCACTCCGCCCTCTATCGAATTCTTCAAGAACACGCCAGCTGCCCCTAAGTCGATCTGGGCCGTATACGCCCTTGTCATGGAGAAACGCCATTGCCGTAGCAAGCTTTACATCGGCTCTGGCACCAGTTTCTCTGGCGGCGTGCGCACCCGACTCAAGCAGTACGATGACGGGCAAAGACGGAGAAAAGAAACCCTCCGCCTACCACGTAGAAGCCAAGGAGGAACCCGCAGACGAGCGGGCGTTCGTCCGAAGCGGAAGAACGCGAACCGGAGCCGGAGCGAGCGACGGATGAAGAGACGACGAGTTCCGAGTCGGAAACAGCCCCGGGTTACGCGCGCGCGAAGCGATTACCTTGGACGAGACCAAGGACCTGCTGCCGCCTCGCTTCACCACCGCCGCAAAAAAACCCCTTAACGGCCAACGCTGCAATCTAACACCGCAACCTGCTGCAGCAGCGCGAGCTCCGCATCGCCGCCATCATCGCCATGGTCCCATCTCGACCCTTGTATTCGCAGCCATCAATGGCACCATCGAGAACGGCGAGTTTTCCGAGCTCCCGGCTTTTCGTGGAGCTTTAGCTCGCAGATGTGTTAATCCCGCTGTGGGCTAGACCCAGCCCAGGATCTGGAGCGATCATACATGCCAACGCTGCGGGAAAGCCTATCTGCAGACGCCACAAACGAACGCTAGTACTATCAAGTGTGGTGTTATTGCGCACAAGTTGCCCCATGGTGCGTCCGCCCTGCTGTGTTGGATGCCAGTGTTTTTCTGCATTTCGTGCCGCCGTCCTGGAACAGCGCATACGCCTTGCAAAGGTTGAAAACTCCGTCCTGCAGGCCAGCTGCCATCAGAATCCATAATGATCGCTAGTTGACAGGCGGGCGGGAAAGGTGGCGATGAGTGGACTGGTGGTGGGCATAGAGCGGGCGACAGACGTGGACGACGAAGCAAGTATTGAATTGGCATAGCTATCTAGTCTGCATACGTTGTTTTAGCAGGTGCGCCATTAGGCCGTACCCGCTGCTAAATCGTCCAAGTATGGCGGGACGGACAAATTCCAAGAGTTTGCGGGGGAGGGCGGGTAGTTGAAGCGTCCATCTGGGCGCGGATGCACAATAGATCTAGGTCACTCGGGACCAGTCCACCGACCTCTAAGTATCATCCTCCCCGGGGCTCCCCCTTCGCCCGCCGCCGAAGCTCAGCGCCCCAACGGGCGTTTCGATGGCATGTGAAGCCCCTCAATCGGCATCGGCGATGCCTGCCACTGTATGACGTACCGCTGAACAGTGCGCGCTGTGGCCCCCTTCGGCAAGACCACCGCAAATTACTACGGCCTGGTCAACCAGGAAAAAGACACTGGTTTATGTGAAGGCATCCACGAATGTTCGAATGGCGGTGGTACAAGATATCTATTGGTTTATCAAGATCGGAGTGGACGATGTTCGACGTTGCAAGTACGCGGTGTTCTAGGAAGAGGCCGTGGTGTTCGACGAGTCGAGGAGGAGCGGTGGCCGGGTGGGGGATTGTGGCTACAGATGGCCAGAGCGGTGTTGTTTGATAGCCGGGATATTTCGTAAGCTGGCCTTCCGGGCCCATCGGTATGGATGGGGTTGGTTGGTACTCGTCATCTTCAAGGACAGGCATGATAGCTTTCTACAACTGCTTATTCGCCAAGCCTTGTTAGCCGAATCGATAGCCAGCCAGCAAGCCGCCAAGTGCCCGTTGACATCCGAGGAGAGGAAGAAGAAGAAGAAGAGAGTAGCGGCAGCGGCAGCTCTAACGGTTGCAGTGAGACGTCTGGCCCTGATGGCATCGTATTCATCCCCAGTTGGCGCAGATGGAGCTGTGAAGCTTTCAGTTTGGAGCGCGCAGGAGGTGGACTTGCGACGGCGGTGGTGGTGGTGGTGGTGATGAATCGACCGATCGGTCTGCCCCCTCTCTGACCTCGGAAGCTCCAAACCTTTTTCCCCGTTGGAGCTCGCGTTGCGCCTCTCCGTAGGTCTTTTCCGGAATCGTTCCGTGAGCTCCTTTCTCCCAGCGTTGGATCCCGATACCGCCTCTTAAATAATTCCTTTCCTTGTGCGTAAGCTGACCGACGTACCACGTCTGCGCGGGGCAGTGGAAGCGTATATCCGGACGTAAAATGCCAATTTGTAACTCCCTTGTTGCGTGGGGAGGTGAATAAACAAGCTGTATATAAACATGAAGATCCTTAGAACGAGTTCTTTATTCGCCGTATCATACAGTTGACTATTAGTCAGTGCGTGGTCGTTTCCAATATAACTTCCAAATGCAAGTAACTTGTTACCTTTACCTCTCGGATCCTCATCCTTATTAGTGGTCGAGTTCAATCCCACCAGGGAGCAGCCCCATGACAATACCGAACAAGCAGCTAAGCGTTGTCCGCGGACAACTTACCGTCGCATCGGGTTCCGGTAATACGGTTCCCGTTGGAGCTGCCTCGACGTGCTGTATTTCAGCATCGCATTGGCCACGAGTTTAAGTATTAAGTACGGAAAATATTTTTGTGTTGTATTAAAAAACAGTTAGTGCCTCGGTGTCGTCTTCTTGCGCGTCCAGGATCGCGATCAATGTGTTTGCCTCCGCGGCGTTGTCGGAGTGTGCCAACTGGGTATGATTGAAAATTCAAAGAGTGCTGCTCCCTTAAGATTGAAACCCCAGTTGGATGGCGCTAGCAGCAGAGGGCGACGAGCAGATGCACCAAGAACCACACAGATTCTACACCCCCGGCGGGGTGGGGTAGGGTGGGTCATTCGGGGCAAAACACCATAAGAATCTCACGATAGTGGCCCGTGTACATATGCCAAGCAAACAGGCAAAGATCTAGGTTATCGCTGAAGCAATCAACCAAAGATCGGACCTCATATCTGTCTTTGGTTACTTGTTGGCCACCTTGGGTCGGGGGGTCGCGGCGCTCCGAATAAACCCGAATCCTTGGCGTGGAGCTTTGCTTGTAGAGGCTGCCGTTTGTGTCACGGTTGAGGGCTGGCTGAATACTTTCGCCGTCCATCCAGCGTGCGACGATGGTGGAAGCGCCTCCGCTGTCGCTGTCGCTATCCGTGATGCTGATGACGGCGGAATCCGCCCTAACACCGACTTTAGGAGCGGCTATCTTAGGAGAAGACCCGTGGCCGCTATCGTCGTCTTCGTCGTCGCTGGACGAAATTACCATGTACTTAGCTACAGCCGTGTTGAGCATTGACTCGGTGGTCGCGTTATGGGTGGACGTGGGGTTTCTGCCGAAAGAGCTAGATGTAGTCGGGCGCTTCTGCGTCGGTGTTGGGGTAGGTATGTCCGAAATCTCATCGGACATGTTGGTGTCTCTGAAGAAATCGGCATTTGCCTTAGGCGGTAAGGGCTTGTTATCGCCATCGTTGTCGGCAGCGTTCGTATGTTTGGGTGTCGGTGCTAAGCCTGAGATCTTATAGGGCATGCCGATATCCTCCAAGCATTCTCCATGTACCTTGAGAGGTAAGGGCTTGCTGTCACAATCGTCTTGTGTGGCGAACGACCGGGCTACGAGCATGCCACCGCTCGGTTGGGGGTAACTGGATTCGAGCTCGAGCCGTAGGATACTCTCGGCGGAAGGAAGTGAGGCTCGAGATCGCTCTTCGTGCGGCAGATATATCTATGGTGTCGGTAAGCTTCTGTGTAGATAGTCCCATAGCCACGGCGGCATGGACGTGTCTGGGCTGTCTCTATACTCGGCTGGTTAGCGGTATCGGGCTCGGACGTGTTCGTAGTGCGACATTTCACTGTACCTTGAAGGGGACCCCGGGGGTGGCTCGGCGTGCCGTTGCCCTCATTCATTTTCGATCGGATATGCTCTCGAAAAGGCACGGGAGGTAGTTGAAGAAGATATCCGGACGCAAATGTAGACGTTAAAGTCGTAAAAGTATGTCCAGACATGGGATTCCACTACCCTGAGTAAGTGGTGGTGCAACATCGCAGGCCTTGTAACGAACGCTGGAGTCGGATAGAGGCCAGACTTCAAACCAGACCTTACATACATCTACGCCCGGGGTCGTTGAAGAAGATATCCGGACGCAAATGTGGATATAAAAGTCGTACAAATACATCCGGACACGGGATTCCACTACCGACGTAAGTAGAGGGTGTAGTATCGCAGGTTAAAGCCGGATGAAAACTACAACTTTCAATCAGAGCACACGTCTTATTTCCGCAAATGTAAGAAGCGACAGTCCACTTTAAACGAAACACATAGACCCAAAGCCAAGTATATATATACAACGCAATGAAGGACCATACATACATACATATGCATTCGGATAATGATTGTTTTTTCTTTTTCCGTTTCTTGGTCATTTCCATTTCTCTCTTCCCGTCATCAGTCTTGGCCCGTAAACATGTCTCTTCTTCTGTGGTCAATATGCCTATTCTACCGGGAGATGAAGAGTTACCTCTTCATTCCCTAACCCATCACTCTTCCCTCACAACAAGTCGAAGAGAGACAGAGAGAGTCAGCACTTAGCTCTGCGTCGGCATGTTCACGCTCGCCTTCTGCGCCAGGGCATCCTCGTGGCGCCAGAGCGAAGTCACCGTCTTGGTCTGGGTGTAGAAGTTGATGCCGGGCTTGCCGTAGAAAGTGCTGGCGCCGCCGCCGGCGACGCTCTTCTTGTTTCCTGTGAAAGAAAAGACGGGTATGGGCACGGGTATGGGCACCTGGGAAGGCGGCGTTAGCATCAGGAGCATGAAGCGGTGGTGGTGGTGCATTGTAGGGAGCGTGGATGGTGGAGATTGGGGAAATGGGGAAAGTCGTGGCCGCTCGGCCCGGTCCCCGGAGATGCCGGCTCAGCTTCCGGCGTTTGGCCAAGAGCATTTTGAAGAGTGCAGGCTTCCTTTTGCAGAACAAAAGTTCACAAAGGTCCATGGAGGGTTGGAATGGGCCATCCGGACGGAGATTTGTCGTTTGACGTCCAACAACAACCACTCCGGACGACGAATCCGACTCTCGATCAAGGCATACCATCCCTTCTGGGCTTCTTCCATTTCGAGAAGAGAAAAGAAAAGAAAGAAGAAGTCACTTACGTTGATACCAACCTGCCCAGCCTCGATCTCATTGCGGAAGCGTTCTGCAGTCGGGCCGGAGCGGGTGAAGATGGCGGTGCCGTTGCCGTACTCGTTCGCGTTGATCAAGTTGATAGCGTCGTCGACGGTCTCGACGTTCAGGCAGACGAGGACGGGGCCGAAGATCTCTTCCGTGTAGCACTTCATGTGCGGCTTGACGTTGGAGATGATGGTGGGGCCGACCTATAAAAAAGGATAACCACATCAGTACAAACTCTCTCCCTTTCTCTCTCTCTCTCTCATCATTTAAGAGATCCCCAACTCACCCAGTTGCCGTTCGGATACTTCTCCGGCTTATACCCCCTCCCGTCCAGCAGAATCGTCGCGCCCTCCTTCTCAGCGCTAGCGATGAGATCCTCAATCCGCTTCTTCGACTCGGGACTGATGACAGGCCCCAGATCGGCGCCGGGCTCGAAGCCGCCGTTGACGCTCAGCGCCTTCGCGCGCTCCGCAATCTCGGGGATCCACTCCTTCGTCTCGCCGACCAGGACCAGCGTGCTCAGGGCCATGCAGCGCTGGCCGGCGGCGCCAAAGGCCGCGCCCGCGATCGCGTTCAGCGCGTGGTTCTTGTTGCAGTCGGGCAGCACGGCGGCGTGGTTCTTGGCGCCGAGGTTGGCCTGGCAGCGCTTGCCGTTGGCCGACGCGCGCGAGTAGATGTACTCGCCCGCCTTGTTGCTGCCCACGAAGCTGACGGCCTTGATGCGCGGCTCGTCGAGGATGAAGTCGACCGTCTTGGCCGCCCCGTGCACGATGTTGACGACGCCCGGCGGGAAGCCCGCCTTCTCGCACAGCTCGGCCAGGATCATGCACGCGCCCGGGTCGCGCTCCGACGGCTTGATGACCAGCGTGTTGCCCGTCGCCGTCGCGATCGGGATCGACCAGAGCGGGATCATGGCCGGGAAGTCTGTTTTTGTATCACCGCGTCAGCCATGCACGCATGTCCATCTTGCCCAATGACAGCTGCAGCCGGCCGTGCAACGTATCGCAAACACGTCGAGGAAATGGACAACTTACTAAACGGACAAATCGCCGCCGTCACGCCCAACGGCTCGCGGTACGTCCTCGTCTCCATGTCCTTGCTGACCTCCAACACCTCGCCCGTGAGCTGCGTCGTGATGCCGCACGCCGTCTCGGCCACCTGCAAGCCCCTCAACACGTCGCCCTTGGCATCCGCAAACGTCTTGCCCTGCTCGAGCACGATGCTCGCCGCCAGCCGATCCCAATGTTCGCGGATCAGCGCGGTGAATTTGAACATGACCTGCTGGCGGTGCAGCAGGCTCGTCGCCCGCCACGCGGGGAACGCCTTCTCCGCGCTGTCGACGGCCGCCTTCAGCTCGGCGTCGGTGCTCTGCGGCACGCGCGTGACGAGGTTGTTGGTGGCCGGGTCGTGCAGGTCGATCCATTTGGTCGCGGCCGAGGGCACGAATTTGTTGTCGAGGAAGTTCTGCGTGTCCAATGGCTCGGCCACGGCGTCGTGCGTCGTGATGTACGAGTCGACGGTCGAGGCGGCCGTCGTAGTAGCAGCGGCGGGCTTGAGGTGCTGTGCGGTTTGGTGGAGGCGGCGCGTGGCCACGCGGCTGACGGGTGGCTTTGTGGATGCCATGGTTCTCGTGGCGAAGGAAGCTACTCTGGGGACGACGGTAGTGCGGGAGGTGAGAACGGGGAAGTTCCGTGCGAGCAAGCGGCGAGCGGCCATTGTCTGGGCAGCGTCAAGCTTGATTGCGGGAGCGTGGGAGGAGGAAACAGAGGACAGAAAGCAGACTCAACTGGCCAGCGCCCACAGTGAGAGTGCTTGAAAGGAGAGAGCCAGCAGACAGACGGCAAGGTGTTTCTCGGCTTAAGCATGACGCTGCCGGCTAGCGGAGGGCGTGGGGAAGATGAAGCCGAGGGTCAACACTTGGCCCCTGCGCTCGCCCTTCTCCGCTCCCGCTGGAAACAAATAATCCCCTCTTCCGCCGTCGGCGCCGGCCTTGCGCTTCGGCCTGCCTTTTTCGGCATCGCTATCAAGACACAACACGTCGCAATTATTTCCCGCTTGGAGCAGCACACATACGTAGGAATGAGCAATCCATTTACCAAACAATAGGTATAACACACCCAACTATCAATATACGCTTTCGAACCAATGAACTCCTATAGGTAGAGAGCACGCCGCTTGAATTTTTGTTGATCCTTCGACTTCCACTGCCACTTCTGCCATCCATCATCCGGCCTTGGTCTACGAAGAGGAGCGAGTCTGACGCTTGGTCGCCTCACCGGCCTTCTCGGCACCAGTGGACACCGCCTCAGCCGCCTTGTCCTTGGCCTCACCAGCCTTGGCCTTGGCCTTGTCGGCCGTGGCCTTGACCTGCTCCTTGGAGGGAGCAGAGCCGCCAGTGAGAACAACCGCAATGAGGGCGATCAGGATGGCGGCGATACCACCAAGGCCACCAGCGATGTCGGGAAGCATGCTAAGAGCGGCCATGGGGTCCTTGGGGAGGATCTCGAAGAACAGAGCGGTGCGCTCCTTGATGTAGTTAACCGGGTCCTCCTTGAAGTCGAGGTCAAGGGGAGACTTGGGCTTGTCGTCCTTCTTGGGCTTGGTAGCCTCCTCCTCGGCCTTCTCAACCTTGATCTTGACATCGTACGACTCCTCCTGGAGCTTCTGAGCGTCCTCGATCGAGTGGCCGATGTAAATGTTGTCAAAGAGGATGTCCTTCTGCATGGTCCAGATCTCAAAGCCAATCTGCAACTGCGTTAGTGTGCGCGCTCTAGCTGGGAGCCTTGTTAAAACTTACAGCGCCAATGGGCTCAAAGTTGGCCGGGGTCTTGTCCTCGAAGTAGTCGGGGTTGGCGATCTTACGAGGAGCCCACGGACCCTTGTAATCCGGGTTATCGATCAGAGGAGCGGTCCACTTGCCCTTGTAGGCAGGGTTCTTCTTCATGGGAGCGGTCCACGGGCCACAACCAGAAACCTCGTCACACTTGGGGTTGGGGACAGTAGGGGCAATGAAGTCACCATCCTCCTCGTCATCCCAGTCCTCGGGCTTCTCAGCCTCGGGGTCGGGAATGGTGCTGGGCTCGTCCTCGAGCCAGTCGTCAGGCTTCTCGGCCTCCTCATCAACAATCTCGTAAGGAGCGTCCTCATCCCAGTCCTCGGGCTTGGTAGCCTCGGGGTCGGCGATCTTGGCCTGGTCGACCCAGTCCTCAGGCTTGCTGTCGTTGGGGTCGTCAATCTCCTCGGCGGGGTTGACGGCGGGAGTGAAGTCCTCAAGGAGGGTGCCGTTGCGGATCGACTCGCCGTTGATCTTGATCTCAAAGGTCTGGTCCGGCTTGACAATGAGAGTGTAGAGGGCCGAGGTCTTGGAGATACGGGCCGCCGGGGGGTTCTTGAGGTGCTTCTCCTCGTACTCGCCAGTCTTGGGGTTCTTGTGCTTGAAAATGAAGTGAACCTAGAAAAGAAGTTAGGCCTGCACCAAAGCAACGCCAATGCGAACAGTATTGCATCAATGAGCGCACGGAAGCCCGCGTATGCAGCCGCTCAAAAGTGCGAAGAGCATGCGAGCGCACAACTTTCCATGCACCAATTGTTGCAATACTTGTCCGAATGAAGTAGGAATCCACTCCAAACGTACCTTGTTGGTTGCACCGCACTTGTCAGGGCCGAACATGATAACGTAGGGCGAGGCGTTGGAGAATTCTTCGGCGTGGAGAGCCTTGTTGTCCTGGAGGAGCTTCATGTAGGCACCACCGCACTCGAGGCCATCTGCCATCATTGTTAGCTTCTTCCTCCCCAGCCAGCAGCGCGGGAATCACGTACCCTGGAGCTTGACCTCATACTGGACAACGAGGGTGTTGTCTGTGTTGTCGACAGCCTTGGGGAACTTGGCGGAAATGGCGTGGTGAGCAGCCTTGTCCTTGATGACGAGACCCTTGTCGCCCTCGATTCCCTTGAGGGTGGTGGGCTCCTCAACGGACCAGGTGCCGACGTAGGCCCATTCTTCCTCGGTGTTCTCCTTCTTGGCGTGCGAGACCTTCCAGCGCTCTTCCCAGTCGTCGGTGAACTGCTCGAAGAAGGGAGCAGTGAGGGCGGTAGGCTGCGGAACACGCTGTCAGCTTTGCACTAGCTCTGCACGAAGACTCTAGCTTCGGGGGAGCGACGTACGGTGAAGGTAGGCTTCTCAACGGCCGAGGTGGAGGTGGACGACGAGGCTTCTTCGGCGTGGACGGCGGCTGCGCTGAGCAGCGCGATGGGGAGGATGTTAGCACGCATGGTGGAGTCCGCTTGCTGTGGCTACAAGCAAGGGCGATGACCAATGGCAGAAAATTCGAGTGATCAACGGAATGCGAAGAGGGAGAGGTGGAGATGCGGTTGAAATAGCTGGGCGCGAGCTGCTTGTGACCACCGTGGCAGTTACCCGGCGTAATTCTGCCGCGCGCGGCTGACCGCCTGCCCGTGCGAGATCCCCACAGAAGTCGCGGCCGGCTGGCGCTGCGCCACGGCACTTTGGCGCGACGCGACTTCTCCGGCGCCGCGGCCAGTGCGCCTCGGCCAGCCTCAGCCGCGGGGAGCTTATTTCCTTCTAGAGTCTTCGCCCGCCCTGTCATCAAACACAGCCTCGCCGTAGTATTAGGCAGGTGGCACTGCTCAAATCTCGGCCTCGGTCTCGCTTTGTCGTCGACCTTGCTGCTCGGCAGCAAGCAAGCAGGCAGGCGCCCTGCCAAGCCCTGCGACTGCCGAGACTTTGACGGGCGGAGCGCATGCGTGGGGTGGAACGCGAAGGAGCCGGCCGGAGGAGGCGAGGGTCTAGTAGAGGACCGCATGTGCTCAGCAGCGCGCATTGACGCACTATATAGAGGCGCGCGCGTGTTTGTGCCACGGTGAAACAGGCACGGCTACGCTGGCCTCATCTCATGCGGGCTGCCTCCGGATCGTGGCTCGACGAGTGCGTGCAAGACCTATGGAGGCTGCCCGTCCAGTCCGGTGCCAGTTGTTCTTTCCTGCGAGCGGGCCCCTAGGCGCTAGCGACCAATCGGGTGCGGTCTCTGTCGCTCGGCTAGGCTTCTCACGCGCTTCCCCGCCGATTGCTCTGCCAACGTCTTGCGAGTGGGCTCGCCGCACTCGCGACGCCTCTCTCGTCGAACGAAAATGCAGCTCTCTCCTCGCCATCATCACCTGCAGCTCTTGGGTCCCGTGTGCGTGGCATTCTCTGCAGGCCCATCCTTGTCCCGCCCCGAGCCGCAGCCCACAGCGAGCCCTGTTCCGTGACTCTGCTCTTCTCCAGTCCACCAACCCCCCGCTGTTCTGCCCTGCTTTCGAGGCCATTCGTCCAGTCCGTCATCAGTCTTCCGGCGGCGTCTGGCGGGGCAGCAGGTGGGCGCACATGAAGCAAGAAAAAGAAAGTTCATTACTGGTCCTCAACACTAGTCTCGCCTACGGTGCTTTACCCACGTTGCCCCTCTTGTGCGGCCCGAAATCACTGAGGACTCAGCATTCCGGCTGCTCTTTCCACCGCCAGTTCCCGGCTCCATCCAGCTATTCCGCTTCCAAAGAGTGATCTTCAGCAGAGGGAGCCTGTCGTACCACGGACCAAGCATCTAGCACGTCCGCGCGGCGAGACTGTGAGAGGCCGTCTTTACTACTGGCACGGCGACCAGCACGAGGAGCACTAGGCCGCTGTCAGATTCGCGATGCTCCAGATCGCTAGAGAGGGAGCCAGGCACTCACGATCGAGATCTTCTAGACGTCCATGACACATTAGCCAGCCCGTTCTCTCCACACCGCTCGCCCTCAGGACCCCACCCGTAACAGGAAAGTGGCTTACCAGACAAGTGTCACGCTTACAAGGGTCGATGCAGGCCGGGTTGCTTTGGCACCCCTGCAGCGCAAGTCAGAGTGGGCGGGCTGCCAGGCACGAGGGAGTGGCGGGTCATACCGTCATGCACGAACTGTAGGCCGCGTCGCACGTCTTGTCGCAGCCGCCAGAGGACCGCGCCGTGACGGCGCCGGCGGCGAAAACCGTTGCAATCAGCATGGTGGCGGGTCGCATGGCTGCGGTAAGCGAATGGATGACTCCTTTATCGGCAGGTTTCTGTATTTGCTGCGTGGGAGAACCGGCGCGGCGAACGAGTGGACATGGGATTGAAGCGAGCGTGGGAGATTGAGGGGGAAGGAAAGGGAGGGGGACAACAGCAGATGCGACGGTGCCGCGGACTTAAGTACCAGGGCCTCGGAAGGCCCATGATTGGGCGTGCAGAAGGAGGAAGTTGGGGCAAGAGCAGGTGAGCGCGGTGGAAGGCTGGCCGCCTCATCTGCACGTTCTAGTGCTCTGGACAGCGAGGTGAGAAATGCAAGACGTGCCCGAAGGTGCCGGCCGGGAGCCCTCCAGTCGTCTTGGTCCGCCCTGGTTCTTTGCGGCCTCCTCCCACGCACCTGCGAGTCCACGATAGGGCAGCCTTGCGTTTCGAGAGCCATGCGAACGCAGGGCTGTCTCTGTGCGCTAACGAAAAAGCAGAAAAGCGGGGGCTCAGCAGTCCCCACGCCTGGAGAGAATGTGCCTGGCACTAAGCCGCAAGATGCAGAGAAGCGGCCTGGCAGCCATGGGCACGGGAGCGGCCACCACCGATAGTCTGATTCAATACTGCTTCTGGCTTGACAGGTCACTGTTACGGCAGTCAGCCCTTGATCCAGCACATACCCCGCCCTTGTTCTAGATCGCCAACCCAATTCGCCCGTGGTCCGTATCTACCTGCAACAGCCAGCTCTTCCCGGATCTTCCACGCTGTCCAACCGCAGCCCGGGGCGTGGGAGAGGGATGCCTACCCCTCCTATCCCGCCGCTACAGGCTCTGCTGCCTGTGGAAAGGCCGGATGCGTGGCCTGCGCACTCTTGTCCGAGGTCTCCGCTCTTGCTGGCAGATTGCCAGGTGCGCTGTGCACGGCCAGTCCAGGCCGAATGTGGCATCATCAATCTGACTCAGGAAGTGTGTGGACTGAAGAGGAGCCTTGTCCGGGATCGTCATCTGGATTGGCGGTGACCAGGAACACTGCGACGGAAGAGAGGGTCGTCCCGAGCCCAGCGTGGATGCTCCATGGCCGCCTGCGAGCCGTGAGCGGTAAGGCTGTCCCAGCAACCCGTTCCATGCGATAAAGCACGGGGTCCGAAGCGCGTGCGATTGAGATTCAGATGTAAGCCAAGTGGCCTCACATCGACGCCGGCCACCGTGTGCTGTTGAAGCATCCGCCGGGCCACGAAATTGCGCGTCTCTTTACCGCACTTTCGCCCCAGGACCAATGATGCCCCAACGCCCTACAACCTCCAGCTCCCAGGATGCCACGGTGCCCTCCAATTGTTGCGCGCCGACTACGTCCCGCACCGACCTCGCACGAGTCGGCCGCGAAGACGTCTACCCCGCTCCTGTATCCGTGCCCTCTAGGCCTTTCTGCGCGGACCGGCGAAAAACTCCACCCCAGCTCGGTCCTTGCCATCACTGGATAACGGGCCCTGAGGGGCGTGCGGTGCTTGACCGCGAATGATCATGACGGACCGCTAAGGACGACACGAGCGCACCCTGCGTCGAATCACGCCAGCCCCCGGCACACCACGGACGCTCTTTCGAAGTCGCTCATGATGAAGTGCGGTCCAGGGTCTGAACTCACGGTGCGAACGGTGAGCTGGGATCATCAGTGCGCACCTGCTACTGGACCAGCATCACCGTGCGCAGCAGTATACCGCTCCATTGGCATGGATCATGTCCGAGATAAGCAGCCCTAGCTGAAGAGGCTGGAAGCTTCCCGTCCGTCATCCCACCCGGGCGCCTGAATCAGGGCGAGCGGCGCACCTGCAGCGGAAACGGCAAATGCAGTATGCCGTTTCGCAGGTATACGAGCTAGGCAGCGCTCCCGCTGCGTCGGAATCATCTCCACCAGACGATCTGCAGCGCCCGACTGGATGCATCACCGACTCTTGCTCAGATACCGCCAAAGCGGAGCCGCGGTACGTAAGGGCCGGAGGTATTACCTCAACCGGATCCGCGCCTATGACTGGATGCTCGCACGCTCTGGGGGTCTCGACTCTAATCTGCATTGACATGTCTTTAGCGGCACTCCCATACTGCACATCGCCAGAGCATGTGAAGGGACGTTCCACAAAGAGCAATCTTGTTGGACGACGATCCTATTTTTGAAACGCACACCGATTCCCAGCCTACCTTAGCATCTTCTCAGTCAGTTGCGGTCTCTTCTCTCGGAGCTCACTGGATACGGCCTGGAACGGAAGATCACACCGCTGGGTGAACAGCCTTCACCGAGATTTCAAGGGGGAAAGTATGTCACGAGGAACGCAGATATCAGGCTCAGGCTAGGATCCAAGTTGATGTGAATCCGATGAGCGTGAGCAACATCCATTTCAGATATAGCACCGACGGTGCGTCCGCCCGCCCACAGCATCGCATGTAAGATCCGTCCCCGACAGTCCGGACCCGGCGCCGGTCTACCCTAAGCTTGTGGGGACCGTGATCTGTGGAGGGAGCAACGACTTTTTCCTTTTACAGTTCAGTGATTGCTCGCTTCCCTCGCGCCGGTGTGACGTTGATGAACCAGAGATGGCAGCTGTGGCAAATCGACATCGTCATAAAACACTCTCCACCTTTCTCTTTCGACATGATAGACAACCTCATCAGCGGTGCCGCGACTATCCCGGTCTCTTACATCACTGGACCGGGAATCCCACCTTCCCTCTTCCAGAACCTCCTCCGCGCGGTAGTTCGTTCACGTTGCAGCCGGGACGTGCACGGGAATCCGCCGCCGCCCCCCGGACGACAGAGAGCGTGCAGGCAGCTGGATGAGACGCGGCACCCCCCTCCAAGCTAATCATGCAGCTTGGCTCGCATTACCTTCTCCACTTCCAACCAATCGCATTGCTTTGCCCAACGGCTACCCAACCCAAACCTTGCGCGAAACAACACACAACAAACGCCCCTGAAGCCGTTCCTGTATGGGATCATGCCCACTTCCCCCTCCCCGATGGGGACGTTGGGCACTGATCCCTCAAACCCTCGCCGTGTATCCTGGGTGGCTGCCCGATGTTGCGACTTGTTGTTGTCAAACAACCGTCAGACGACGTGCCAATAACCGCAGAGCGGCCCCCCTTACCTAGTCTCGGGTACTTATCTATCGTATCCCTCGTGTCTTGCCCTGCCCGGAGCTGATCCTTTTTTTTTTCGCGGGCACACGGACCATCGTGCATTGTGGAGCAGGCAGCCCCTCCATCCATACCACGTGAGCACCGTTGCACATCCAAAAGTGTGCCCAACACTGGCTCCTTTTCCATAACAACGCAACATGCGTTGTTATCACTGGTTGGGGACGGAAGGATCTTGGCTTTCCTGCTCGGGGGGGCTGGCTGTGACGGTTCAGCTGCTGCACGCGCGTCACCTCCCCCTCCGGGAAGTTCCAGCCAGCTTTTCCGGCAGCATCGCAGAACAGTATCTCAATGCCGCGGCGCTCTGTTCGGCTGCAGGACGTCGTGTAACTCGGGCTCGCCCGTCGTCACACCGGGCAAGTGGAGACAAGTTGGATCCCTGGACGGGGACAAGCAATATCAGAAAACGTTTTGAATTCCTCACGGCAATCCGAATGAGCTCAGCGCTTGGGAAGGAGTGCCCCGAATGGTTTGGTGGTTGAGTGGAGAAAGGAAAAAAGACAAACGCCCAAGGGGGAAAAAAAAACAGGAACTGGTCCCCCCCCCCCCCCCCCGGCCTTCTGCCGCTGCGTTGCAGCATCGTGCAGATCAATCCACGCACAAGGATCGGCGGCGAATCACAGTGCGCTGCCCGCTTACTTACAAACACGCGACGGTCTTCTCCAGGACGTCCACTACCTGCGTCCTGAACGCCTGCTGCAACTTCAGATCTCCCTCCGTGTCGTCCCTGACGCCGAAGTCCGTGCTGAGACACTTCATGACGATGTCCTGGTACGTCTGCCCCATCTTGTCGCTAAGACGGCGTTGGGCCTGGTTGAGCAGTTGATCGCGGATCACGTCTGGATTGCGCGCGTTTCTGAACTGGTTTCTCTCGAGGGTGATAGCCTGCTGCCCGAGCCCTATTTCCAAAAGAACGACACCTGGGGAGCGGAGTTCGTGAGCAAGCTGCGCGTCGAAGTCTTGAAGAAAGTGTGAGATAACGAAAGGAGAGCAGCGATG
Organism: Diplodia sapinea; assembly: GCA_023087385.1. Classification (NCBI taxonomy): domain Eukaryota; kingdom Fungi; phylum Ascomycota; class Dothideomycetes; order Botryosphaeriales; family Botryosphaeriaceae; genus Diplodia; species Diplodia sapinea. The sequence goes on from JAJMYO010000148.1 coordinate 66,555, forward strand.
TGAGACAACAGAGGATAAGGGGAGAAAGTGACGGGGGAAAGAATAAGGGTGGGGGCGGGTAGTGCCTACCCAACGCGTATATGTCGTGAATCTTGCTAAAATGCTTAGCCGGCGTCCCTTGCCGGTACACGTCCCGCTCGGGGTTGCTGTCCGCTAAACAGAGCGTAAAGCCCCCCTCTGGCCTGCTGTACTCGAAGCCAAGCACAGAGGGCTTTCCGTAGTCGATCAGGTTCCTCGTGATCGACGACGTCTTGCTGTATCGCTCTTCCTCTGCTCCCTCAAGCCCATCAGCTTCAACAGCGCCATGGCGGTTTCCTCTACCGTTCGGAAAGAAAAGTATGTTTTCGCTTCGGAAGCTCTCGTGCATCCACTTCACCATATGTAGCTGTGCAATGCACCGAGATAGTGCAAGTGCGAGCTTGAAGCGGTCACCAAGGGAGAGTCGGGTGCCCCTGGACCCGAGAATGCGGAACAAGGACTGCGGTGCTGGCTCGGCATCGATCGGAAGCTCGACTACGATGGCAACGGACTGACTGTCGGGTAGATACTTCCAGCCAATGCAGCGTGGGATGCAGAAATGGAGCTCCTTTTGTTGATTCAGCAGCTTGGTCAGCTCATCGAGACGAACGCGCATGCGCGGATTGAGATCGCAGAGTTTATTTTCCTGCAAGTACTTGCAATTGTTGTACTCAAGGAGGCCGAACCTCTTCTCAACAAACAATGCTGCGCGGAGAGATGGTATCCAGGTGCCTTCAAGTTCGGAGGATGGCGTCGGTATTTGCATCTCATTGTGAGTCGTAAGCTTCAGCGTCGCGTCGATGTTGAAGCCCAGTCTGATGGAGCTCTCGTCCTCTTGAAGATGCCGAAGGTGCTGTATGTCCAAGCCAATATCCGAAGCTAAGCAAAGGAGCTTGATCTTCTCATAAACGCCGTTGTTGAGCTCGGAAAAATCAGACAGGATCTCGGCAGTGCGTTTCTTGTCGTAAAAAGACCATTTGAGGATCCTGAAAGACGTCTTGGGCAGACTCCTCCACGATGAGCTTGGAGATGGGGTTCTGAGTCTTTCAGAGCTCTTCACAGATGGCTCTGGCACACGTGTTACTGGTGCCAGGTTGGGAGAGGAGTCTGCACGGCTGTGCCTCTCGAGTATCTCGACGGCTTTCTTCAGCATGTAAACTTCTCTATTGAACGAGACCCTGATTTCCTCTTGTGAATCAATATTGAACTTTTCGAACAGCGAAAGGCTCCCGTAAATTGGTGATGGTTGGAAGAGAAGATGTTCAAGCAGTTGCGTTCGAGTGTTCTCAATCCGTATTCTGTCAGATGCGCGGCTTGTATCCTGTGGTGATCAGACAACTATCTCATGCATGTTCAGTTCCGGGCCCTTACATCTTGAAACGATCTGGCATCGTGGATGAGCTGAACGGTACGCTCGCTCAGTTTCAGCAGAGCATCGCAAGCAGCGAGGGTTAGACCTGCAATACTTGTTGGGTCAATCATCTTTCTTCACTCCTGAAGCGCAGCAACAGATGTGGCCCGCTGTTTTTCATACAAGGCAAAGGACCAAGGTATTTGGGATCATATGAGGTTTTCAGTGTGGGGTTGACGTTTGCGTGACGTGTGATCTGGTCTTTGGCCAGAAGTGGTATCTTGCATATCGCCTCACAGCAGGGTTGGCCAACATGTAGGCTTGCGTCAATCTCTCAGTAAGCGCCATGTTCGGGAAGACTAATTACCACTCAGCCTTGCAGCCGTCAGTTTTCACCTTCCACTTACGCCTTTCTTCTTGTTCAAAGTTCATCTCAGTGTCGTAGACCCAGCTATTGTGGTCATAGGTTCTCGCTCCCATGGCGGCAGAAGAGGGCTATTCCCATGATGTGAGCAAATAGGACACGCTAGATCCCTGCAAAAGTCTGACGATTACCAGTTTCTCTCCACTCTCAACACGACTTGCACCATTTTTACGAGTGTCGACGGTTTCTCAAAACACGGCAGACGTCACATAAAATCCCTCCAAGATCTTGTCGCAACGATACAACGCCTCGAGCTACAGATTTTCGACGCTGCGGAGCTACAAAATGAACAGTACATTGGTGAAGGGGATTCATACAAGGTCTCCAGGCGCGAGCACTCACACTCTGGTCGGGTATATGCTGTTAAAGAAGTCAAGCTACCGGTCGGGAATGCAGACGTTAATTCTTTTGAATCGCAAGTCGGCTGCGTTCAAAGGGACATCGAGGTAAGCTGGCTTTGCGCCAATACTCATGGTCCCCCTACGAAGGGCTAATCGTGGTACAAGACTATGGCATGTCTTTCCAACAACGAATACATCCTGAATTTATTTGGCTACGGCTGGGACATGCAAAGGGGAAGCGTTATCCCCTTTGTGATCACTGAATTCGCCGCTGAAGGGACTTTGAGGTCCTACCTCCAAACGGGAACGGTGCCGCTTTACGCCAAGATTCTCCTCTGTCGACAAGTTGCCCGAGGTCTACATGCTCTTCATGAACGCGGTGTCGCACACGGAGATCTGAAGCTCGAGAATGTACTTGTGAAGCGAAACTCCAACAACAGCGCCGACTCCAGACTCAAACATGAATCATCTAATGTCACGGCTTGCATCTCCGACTTCGGCCACTCGATACTTTTCTCCAACAACAACGAGGACGGAGACGGCCGCCAACGGTATGGGGGAACCCCGGCGTACAGTGCTCCTGAGATACGCAACGACAGGTCCCGTGATGAGGTGCTTCTCGATTACAAAAAATGCGACATCTGGTCCCTTGGGCTTCTATGTTGGGAGATACTCATCGACGGAGAGCCATACTACAAGAAGTTGAGGGTTGCCAATGCCGACTTACCACCATCAGAAGTCTCAGACGATGCCCATAATGGGCCTTTTACGAGCTCTTCGGCTGGTAGCATGACCCACTCGATCCATGAAAGACTTGGAGATGTTAAACTTCATCTTTGTAAAGCAGCGTGTGATGAGATGTCTCACCAACTCGGCTCGCGGCTTACACCTGCACGACTATTCGTTCTTCTATCACTTTTCAAGCAATGCCTCGCGGTCAATGTCGATGAAAGAGCCGCAGAAATCCAGTCTCTACATTTCCTAAAGAGAGCTATGTTAGTATCTTCTATTCTTTATTTCTGGGTCGGGGATATCAGCAAATTTTCTCACCAAAGCTATAACTAACAAAATGCCCAGGAACAAGAGGGGAGCTGGCCCATCAGCGAGACTACTGACTTCCGGGCCGACATGGCGTTCATACGAAGTAAGACGAACAAGAATCATTTCGCTTAGAACGCGGCTGACCTTGCTTTTACAGATCTTTTGGAACTCAAACGTACTGCCTCACAAGTTCAAGAGCCAGCTTCTTGCAGAGTACGAAAGAGATATCGACCAGTCAAATCAGCCCTCGACGGCCGGAAGGGCTGCACTACATGCAGCATTCTCATACATGAATGGATTCGGATGCTCAATCGATATCACTCGAGCACTTCATTGGCTCAACTTCAGCATTTCCCAGGGGTTTCAGGATGCTGAGCTTTTCTTGCCGGCATTCAAGGATTCTCTAGCCTCCAATGACCCATGCCTGAAGCCGGATGAGGTCTTCAAGTCATTCGTTGTCCCTGAAAAATTCCGGGAGATCCTTCTCATGAAGTTTTATCCTGGATTTCTACATCCGCACAAGCGCCAGTGGTATGAGGATGCCCTATCTCAGATGCACAAACCAGGAGCCCAACTGTCTTCAATCATCGATTTCCGGGATCAGGATGGCAATACTCTACTCCAATCTGCTTGTAGGGCAGGTGATTTGAGGACCGCCAAGTGGTTTATCGAGAATGGTGCAGATATAACCATAGCGAACAGCGATGGTTGTATTCCATTGCACTGACTTTTTGCGTTTCCACCCGTCTCAATTGCAGACATCGCAGAATCCCTCAGCCGATTAAGCGTGAACATCAACATGTTCGCCTTTGGGGAACAAATCTTTGATCCACAGATACCTCTGCGGCTTATTGGCACACCCCTCGTTTACGCCGTGGCAATGGAATCAGATGAAGCAGTACTTGCATTGCTCAGGCTTGGGGCCAACCCTCTAGTGGGATCGGCTCAGTCATTGAATTATGTCGATGGCCTCTGAGATGCTACTTTCCACTCATCTGCATTGCATGTAGCTTGCCGGAATCATCTGAGTACATTTGTCTCATACTTCCTTGAGGATAGTTCACTGTCGGATGTACCTCAGATCTCCTCAGGCCCAAACTTGATCGCACAAGGCCTGATCAAGCTTTGTTAGGGCACGTTCCCGTGTGCCTCGCAAGCGGAGCTTGTTCTTCGACATGGCAGATCAGCATAATTGGCTGCAAGTACAACAGCCGAAGCGCTGGTGATATATACACAACGACATTACAGTACGCCACACCTCTTACCGTTATTCTTCCCTTCAGTTCAACAAGGAAACTTGACGGCTGCCTACGCTATCCTGGGTGCGGCTCGCTCTTCCAAAATCACTGGATCGATGCGATGCATTGAGTACGACCAGTGGTTTGGGCAGGTTACAGAGGTAGCCTGCTCTGGGCTATTCAGCACTCAGACCAACCTCGCGCTCCTCGATTTTGCAGTAGACATGGAAGCTGCTTTTGGAGGTAACGACCGCTTTAGAACGGAAGACGATGCCAATACTCGCAGATCCATTACCCACCGCGTCGTGGAAAAGGCTGCTAGCATACCAATCCTCCGCCACAGCGTAGAGGTAATGGACTGGTTCTATACTAGAATTGCAGAAGCAAATTTTGGCATAGACACAGACCTGTTCTATCTGCTGGTGGAGATGATTAGAAGCGGGTTCTCCTCGGACTATAACATGCTCAAGTTCGTTGACCATGTTCCACCAGAAGCAATTACTTATGCAGCATATACCGCAATCAAAATGAACGCAACTGCGGATCTAGTGCAGATACTTCAGTGCGAGCGACTTGAAGTTGGTGTTTACCGACTTCTTGACGAAGCAGCAAAGCCCAAACCGGACCCCAGTATCATCGACACTCTTCTCAAGCTCGGGAAAGCCCGAGGCATCCCTAAGAACCGTCTATCACCCAGTCTTAACAGACTGATGGTCAACGCCATTTCATCTGGATCATTGGGCTCAATCCGAGTTCTAGCAAACCATGGTGCTGATCTCATTGGTGAGATATCACCTAGAGTACACGGTGAAATACCAAACCGGACATGCCTTCTTCACGCCGTGGGATCAGGTAGGAGAGATGTTTTCAGCTTGCTCCTGGAGCTAGGCGCGAAGCCTGACCCACTGGTAGAAAGCTCTGAGTTTCCGCTACTGTACTGCACGCTCTTCAAACTCGATGAGAACAACCCTTCTACAGATCGAGCGGCTGTGTTTGCATATGCAAAGTTGCTGCTTGAGGCTGGTGCAGAATTCAAAAGGCGCGTTCCCAGAGGCGGTACCTTACTTGAGATGGTATTGCGGCAAAGAAGAGAGCAAAGTCACTACGAATTTGCACATGTCTTGATCTGTCGGGGGGCTGATCCAAACGGCATGGATGAGTCTGGCAAATCACTGCTCGAATATTCCATTTGTGAGCAGGATCTCACACTTCTCGATCTGTTGTTACAAAACGGAGCATCTGTCAACAATGAGTCGGCTCTGGGAATACCAATTCTCCACACAGCGGCGAAGACCCAGATGAGTGCATGGAGCCGCCAGTCAATAGGAAATGGGATTTTTGCCCCTTGTGCTTTTGTCGAATCGATTCTCGAAGCCGGAGCGGATCCTCGCGCTGCCACAAAAAACCGGCCTCTAAGGTACCCGGTGGAGATGGCAGCTGAAACGAACAATGGACCTGGGTGTTTGGCTCTGTTGAGGGCGCATCAGGAGCTCGCGAACATCCATTCCCTTCCCGGAAATGGCTCTCAAAACAATCGATGGCACAGTATTCGCCGAGCTTTGGATGATCGACACTTCAAGGGACTAGGGTCTTCAGGATATACAGATGGCCAACTTGATCTCCGTTTATTGAAGTCAGCGTGGCTCATGGCTGTACAAACGGAAAGCTGGTCCAGCGCTGCCGCGTTCTTTGAGGCTGGTTTAGTGGGGCCCACAAAGCTTTTCAGCAAGTCGAAGGGGGTGAAACTCTTTCAATACGCCATCCGGAATGAGAACGAAACCATGCTGGTAGCATTCATGGGCGATCGGTTGCACACACACGGCAAGAAAGCGGACCCTCATCTGGGCAAAATCTGGAAGTGGTTGCAAAATTGTTTCCATACCTTGGAAGCTACCGGCCATTGTAGCGAATTGGCGCTGCCAGATGAGGACTGCCGTCTTGAATAGTTTCTGATCGAAAATAGATGCCGTCTAAAGAACCTTTGCTTCATCGGAGGTTACCATCCTAAACTTGGATGGCAAGAAATGGTAGAGAAGGGCTACGTTGAAACTCAAGACGAAGGCGGCCTTTTGTCCAAGTGGTCGATGCAGGCTTTGGCCAGGACCCAGAATCGAAGCTGCTGGGAGAAGTGTTTTTCGACTCCGAAGCGGAAGAGCAGATTGAGCGACTCGGGAGTTTCGGTTTCAACTACCCTACCCAAACATACAGCGAATCGTCCCTCTCCCATGCTGCGGCAACCGTATCGGCCAGGTCTCCCGCAGACGTCATACCAGTAATTGGCTCCAAAAGATTCTCTGGAACTTCCGTCCAAGTTGCGAGCAGCTCTCCAGCCACTTGGAACGTCGCCGACACAATTATTAGCCGGTTGTTCAATCTGGACCGCGCTATCTTATTGACTCCAAGCCCTCTCGAGTACGTGGAATTTCAACTTGAGTCCGGCTTGGTAAAGATCATTGCTGTCGAACTTGGCGACAATGCAGAGTCTCAATCTCATCTGATTCAAGTCTCACTCCTGCCTTTTGAGACTGCAGTCCGTCCTGCCTTACTCAACTAGGCGCTCTGTGACTAGGCAATCGGAGTCGCACTGGCGGAGGGCTTTAGTGTTGCGCAGTCGCCCGTGGACTACCACGAAAGCATGTAGGGGATGCAGACTGTCTAGACTTTTTCATTCTTCTTTGATTCTCCCTTTTGTGCAAATATAGGTTTATGTAATGATCTATTTCTTAATACTTTCTATGGTTTAGCAGATCTCGTTATAACAATAGATATTACATAAAACTCATAACATCGAACGTTCTATATAGTCATAGTAGCGACTACATCTAGTATTGTTATAATACCCGAAAGGGCCGATAAATAATTGAAAAGCTATAGATAAAATCATTGCATAGCACATAGGTATAACCTAGTCTTAGCCTTATAACTGCGACAAAGAAGCAAAGCAATCTGTTTATAACACCTCACACCCAGCCCCACACAATCACCTACATCTAATAACACTCACACATTCACACATAAGCACACACGCACGTGAAACACAGCAGAAATCACAAGAAAAAAAAATAAATTCCAAACCACCCAAATCCCACACTCATCCCCACCCCCTTCCATCACACGAAGGGGGAGGAGAGAGAGAGAGACCAAAAAAAAAAAAAAAAAAAAAACATCTAAACGCCACACGCTATGACTTCTTAGAAACATGTTCGATACGAACTCTCTCCCTCTATCCTCAAAGCTCCTCCCTATGGTCCGGCTTCCTAAACTCCCAACTACGCGGCTTACTCGGCAAGCCGAGCCAAAAGTCCCACAAGCGGCTAAGCTCGACGATGGTGATCCGGATACTACAACCAAAACGTTAGCAAAAATTCCAAATCTTTCCTCCCAAAAAAAAAAAAAAAAAAAAAAAAAGAAAAAAACTTACAACTTCCCCGGAATCGCCGCCCACTGCCTCAACACCCACCAATACGCGTTCCACACCAGCTCCGCCTCCTCCTTGACCGACTCCCACGGCGTGGGGTTCTTCAAGCGCGGCTTGCGCATAAACGCCGGATACCCGTCGTCATCTTCGGCCTTCTCCTTCTCCTCCGCTTCTTTCCTCTGCCTCTCCCTTTCCGCCTCCAGGCTCATGCGGGCCTCGTACGCGTCCTGGATCGGGGTGGGCAGCACAGGAGGTGCCGTGGGAGCGTCTACCACGCGGGACGCGGGCGCGTGCCTCAAGCCGTCGCGCTCGTCGATCATTTGGCGGAACTGCGTGACGGCGCGGATCGAGTGGCTGATGCGGCCGAGGGTGTTGATGAGGGCGACGAGCTCGGTGCGCCTCAACGGCGGCGCGGCGGCGGCGGGGTTGTGTTCGTCGTATTCGAAGAGTACTTTCAGCGCGGTGCCGTAGCCCGTGACCTGCAGCTTGCCCCACAGGCGGCACTTGTCGCAGCCGACGCAGTCCATGACGCGCGAGACGTTGCGGAAGCGGTGCTTGAAGTCGTCCTTCAGCACGGCGGCGTGCGAGTCGCGGAACATGACCGACTCGTCGAAGATGTGCTCGCGCTGGTTGGCCGGGATGGTGTCGACGAGCGAGAGCACGAGGCTCTTGGTCGCGGCGTCCTGGGCCGGGTCGGCGGCGCAGAAGCGGTAGTCGCGCAGGTGGTTGCGCAGCTTGCCCACCGCGCGCAGCACGAGGGCGTAGTTGAAGTACAGGTTGGAGATGCGGTCGGGGAAGGCGTGCAGCCGCTGCTCGTAGCACGCCAGGTTGGGGTGCCACCGGCCCGTCGTCTGGTTGAGGAAGTCCCAGCACAGGTGCGTGCTGATGGACGCGTGCATGCCGCTGACGACGCGGTAGAAGACGCGCTTCTCCAGGCACTCGTCGTCCAGCTCGAGCCGGTCCACCCGCCCCGCCGCCGCGCCCTTGTTCGCTATCGCCGACTGCACGTTGCGCTGCAGCGGCTGGTTGCGCATCACGTTCCGGAGGTCCTGCGCCGCCTGGCCGGGCGCGCCGCCCAGGCCGCCCATGCCCAGCCCGCTGCCGGCGGGCGTGACGCCGTCGCCGTCGGGGCGCGGCTTGGAGAAGCAGTTTTCGCGGTAGATGGCCTCCCACACCTGCTGGGAGCCGACGCCGGCGTAGCCGGTGAAGCGCTCGGGGTTGTCCAGCAGCGAGACGTAGTCGCCCTTGGCGGCCGCGCCCTCGTCGTCGGGCACGCAGTAGTCGCGCTCGTCGCACTCGTCGTCGTACTCGACCACGCAGCTCTCGCCCACGCCCTCGCCCAGGCCGCCCTTCAGCGGCTTCGGCCCCTCGTCGCGCCGCTGCCGCCCCGGGTGCTCCGCCTTGGGGCCCTCGAGCTTGCCCAGCTCCTCGGCCCGCCACACCAGTGGTATGTCCTCCTCGTTCTCCAGCGTGTTGACCGCGCACGCCACGTTGCCGCACATGCCGTTCTCGTCCGACCAGAACGGGCATTTCTTGTTGTACAGGTTCAGCCGCCAGTACGAGAAGAAGTCCGTCTCGCGCGTGATCTTGTCCAGGTAGGGCGCCACTTCTTCGTTGATCTCCTCGAGGCCCGCGTAGGTTGCGCATGCGTCCGATACGATGGCGCCGGGTTCGAACTGTAAGTTCTTAGTATGGCGTCGCTCTCGAGTGGATGTTGTAGGGCGGATGGAGACGGGGGTGGAAATCGGAGCTTACCGCGCATTGATCGGGTTTATGCTGTGCTGCATGTGAGGCTGCGTGGGACGAGCCCAGCAGGGCGAAGACCGCCAGGTAGAAGCGTGTTGTTCGCCGCATGGGTGGTGGTGGTGTGTGGTTGAAGTTGGGAAAAGCTGCGGAGATAGGCGTCAGTAGTGCCAGCGGGCGTGGGGCTGACGAATGCCAGGGAGAAAGGGCGGAGAAGACGCACTTTAGGTGGTACGCGTGGGGCGCACGCGTGTGTGTGAGAAGGGCAGCAGCAGCAGCTCTCGAGGGGGGCTTGAAACGGCGGATTATTTGTAGGACAAAGAGGCCAGATTTTGTCTCGCTGAACACACATGCGACAGGCACCCGCCCCATCCCGGCCCGGACACGGTGGCGCAACTGTCAAAGAGCCGCCCTAGCGCGCCTCGTGTAGCTGGCAGTCAATCCTCTCAGCCCAGAACAGACGCCCGTCATGCCACGGTGGAATTGTTTAGGAGTCGCCTGCAGCTGCGGCGCGCCTGAGATGACAATCATTCCACCGCCCGCCCCTCCCCGCAAGGTGGCCTTCTTGGCCCTCGTATGTTTGATGCACCCTAATAAGCACCTCCATCACCTTCCTTTGCACATGCTGCCCCGCTGCTTGCGGCACAAGCCACACAGCCACAGCCCACCCCTGCCCGCCACACTCTCGGATCTGATCTGCCCATGGCCACTCGCCCCGACGGCCCGCCACGAGAAGCTTCTCCGCAGAAGCCGAGCCAGCCCCGCCGTGACACCCACCATGATTGAAGCCTTCTCGTGCACGTATGTGTTATTAACAGCGATTGAGAATACAGAGAAAGGGCTCCGGATTCACATTGCTTATCACAATTCCTATGGAAACGACTTTTGAAGATATCTGTTCATGTAGTCTTTCCCAAACCGCACCATGTTCCTTTGAAGCCATCCCTTCCCATCCAGTCTATACATCCCTTCCTTTGTTTGCGCATCCGGAATCCATATAGTTCCCTCCCAATGCTTACGCTTGTAATACAAAAAAAAAAAAAAAAAAAAAAAAAAAAAAAAAAAAACAACACCACGCTATGCAAAAAGCCTCGTGAGGCTGGGTATCTTTTCCATTCTTTTATAACAGTTTCCTCCCGAAAGTGACAACGCCCCTTTAGACGGCGTTGATGAAGGCCTCGGCCGGAAGGTTGGCCTTGGCGGATTCGAACGTAGCCAAAGCCGCGTTCGGGTCCCATGCGCTCTCCACGAGGCACATCCTGGAGTAGTCGACCGTCATGCCCGTGTGCTTCGAGAACTCGAGAACCAGCAGATCCTGCTCAGAGAGGACCGGCTCGGCTGGAACCTGCTCTGGCTGAAAGGCAGCGCATCCGCCGTAGGCACGGACGGTGAACATGTCATTGATGACGCGCAGACCGGTTCCGGTGAGACCGGGGCCAAGGGTGATCGACCTGTCGTAAGAGCGACGCTTGGTGGCTTGGCCCGTGGAGACGTCGATCTCCTCGTACTCGCCGTGGACCGTGATGAGTAGCCCAACGACTCCCTGGGGGTATTGGCCAGTGCCATCAGGAACAACTGGCAGCGACTGACTCTCGATGTGGACCTTTTCGGGCTCGGCAGCATGCCTGGTCATGGGGATGGTGGCGAAAGCCTCGCGGATCTGATCCTGTCCGACGAAAAGGCGAGACTGGCGTGCCGGAGCATGGGTAATGGCCTTGAGGTTGCGGCTCTTGCGGATGTACGACTCCCACTCTGACTTGGTGAGAGCCTCGTTCGCCGAAGCGTCGCGAAGAGCATGGGTGTTGACCGCGAAGCTGAACTGGGACGTCTGATCGTAGTAGGCGGTGACCAGGGCGTTGCGATCGGCGTCGAAGCCTGGGAAGAAGGCCGACACAAACGTGTTGGTGACGTCCTCGTCTCCCAGCATGGTGCGAGGCTTGACAGGGAGGCTCTTCTTTTGCGATGCAGTGGCCTGGGCAACTTGTGCATCGGAGCGAACCTGGACTGCGTTCAGGAAGCGAAGGCTGGGGAACCACTTGAGGATCTCAACGGCGTAGTCCGGGACTTGTTCAATGGGGTTGTTGGTCAGAACAAGATGGTCCAGCTTGCGGAAACGGTTCTTCCAGGGGTGAAGGTCCTCCAGCTTGGCGAATTTGTTGTTGCTCAAATCGAGGTTCTTGAGGTCCGGGAAGGTGAATGCCAGGGTTTTGACATTGTCCAGCGAGGTCAGCTCGTTGCTGTGGAGGGTGACTGCGACAAACCTCTCCCGCTTCTCTTGGGGCGACTTGAACAGAGTGTCGCATTGCTTCATGACGGCAGGGAAGACCTTGGCGGCCGTAGTGCTTCCCATGTCGAAGACGCCAAGCGACTTGAGGTCGGGATCCAAGCCAAGTGAACTAAGGTCAAGAAGCTTGGCTTCGGCGTTGTAACGGCGCTCGAGCATGCTGGTCAGAGTGGCGCGCAGCTTGACTACGGCGTCATCTTGCTCAGGGGTCGGTGAGCGCTGCTTGTCTGCCTTTTTGATTGCGATGTTGGCGCCCGAGAAGCTCCAGCCATCCATGCGGAGCATGGAGTTTCCGACGTCGGTGGGAACAGAGAAGACTAGGCTGTCGTCACTCTCCTTCTGCCATTTGTCGAGGTGGACGTCAACCCTGCCGGTCATGCGGCCCGCCCTCACGGCCTTCTGCCTGCCGATCCGGGTTTTGTTCTGGAGGAAGCTGACTAGAGCGCTGACTCCTTTGTCTTCGTTGGAGGCAGCCTTGCTGTTCTTCCAGCCGGTGACTCGGATCTTGGTGTATTGGGGGCGGGGGTCGTTGTTGCGGGGACGCGAACGGACATTGGTGGACGCTGAGTTGCCAGAGGCTTGCATGTCGACCTCGTCTTCGAGGGCGTTGAGGTTCAGGCCCTTGCGGCCAAGGCTCGGGCGGTTCCCAGCACCACCACGAGCGCCGCTCTTGCCGATGCGATTGTTGTTGTTGCGAGGGCGCGAATCCATGCTGATGTCACCGTCCCTGTCGGCGCGACCGGGGCCGCGCTTCTTGGAGGCAGCACGGCCGGAAGAGAAGTCAGGATTGCGCTTCATGGTGGAGGCCATTGCGAAAGAGGCGGGCGGTGGGTGGTGGGTGAGGGTGTGGGGCTGATGGGGTTGCTGACAGGCGCACGCGGTGCAGCGCTGATGGACGGGTCGCGACGGGGTTGTGGGTGTGTGGGCGACGCACAGTGCAGTGACGGACTGTGGGCGTCGGAGAGGGTGGGGAGGAAGAGGTAGAGGAGGAAGCGCGACAAAGACGCAGGCCATAAGTCAAGCCTGGCTCAATGGGTCCGTGCGCACGGCTATTGTAGCCGCCTACTATTGTGCACGCTGCCTCACTCCTATATTCACTTTCACTTTCGACTGAACACACCAGAACCGAGCCCCTGCTTCATGAGTGCTGCTGCTGCAGTATGGCACAAGCAGCGGTACTGTTGGGATTTATAGCCTCGCCCAGCTGCGGCCGTGCTGCGCCCCAAGGCAGCCAACACGCCACGTCAGGCACTCATGGGTTGGTGCCTGGAGATGCCTGCGGCTCATGTCGCACAGCCGATCGCTCCGGAGCCATACCCCGCAAAAAGCTTGATCTACTTGCCCCTCTGCCCGCCGACCTGGTCACTTCTCCCGGCACGGCGTCACCGGCACGCAATGAAATGATTCGCTTACCCCGGTAAATCACCTTGGGCTTCATCAGTCTACGGGGACGACTATCTTCGTAGATTTAAAGCAAATGTATCTACCGTTTCAGACCCAGTGTTGCCTTGACTGCTCTTGAACTACGTTCATGCTCGACATTTCTCGAGCTGCGCATTCTTGGTGTAAGGTCACGGTCAAATTGGGCGTCGCAACTCTGGATAGGTTGCAACTCTGGGTCCAAGACGACAGTCTTAAGATTTCGTCACCTATCCAATTATGACGCAAATTTTTTTTTTTTTTTGAGACACATGGAGGGGTTCAATCCTTTTGCAGCCCACTGTGCGTTGCGGGCCCGCCTATGAAGCCTTGCCCCATCCGTAGGTATGTGAATTGTCCCAAGGTCGCGAGAAGGCCGTCCTGTAGGGGTCCCTGCTGATGAGTTTGGGCTTCCTTTTTTTTTTTTTCCCCCCCTTGGACTCCTCTTTCATCTGATCATTGACGTAACCTTCCGGCTTCTTCTTGCCTATATTCTCCCGGAGACTCCGGAATTCTGGACTAGTTCCCAGTGCCTCTGCAGTGCATGCTCTCACCTCAGATGAATCGGAAATATCACCATGCTTGGGAAGCAGTGTTCAAACATCTTCATGCCACAGTGGGTTGGAAAGCACTAAGCTCACATCTATGTCTGGTCATTCACTTCTACTACCGATATAACATTTGCCTCTCATTCAAGATTTGCGCCATCGATGATCGAAAAGTATCGGAATTACTTCATATTGCAGAAGCTATTTACAGCAACCATATCCAGACCAACGCCTTACTAAGAGTACAATGTGCGCGCATTGTCATGAATATCGTGAAAAAAAAAAAAAAATCTCGTCTACAATCAACTCCCTTCCCTTCCCGGCAGAGTCGCCTAAACCTTCTCGGTGGTATGGCTGATGCTCTTCTTGCGGATAGCCTCGTCTTCGGCCTGGGCAAGAGACATGTGGCGCTGACCGGGATGCAGTTCCGCAACCTCCTGGAAGGAGACGGTTGGGATGAAGTTCTTGCTCTGCCAGGCCTTGTTGACCTTTCCGTAGAGCTCATCAACCTGCTCCAGCGAGAGGCCCTTAGTCTCGTAAATCATGGCCCAGACGAAGAAGATGCAGATGAAGCAGCAGCCGCCCCAGATAAAGAACACCTTGGCGCCGAGGTTGGCGTCCCCGGGATCATTGTTGACGAGGTAAGGGGTGGCGTAGGCAATGGCCCAGTTGAGCAACCAGTTGGAAGCGGTGGTCATGGAGAGGGACTTAGCGCGGACCTTTAGCGGGAAGATTTCACCCGTAACGACCCAGGCGACGGGGCCCCAGGAGCTGGCGAAGAAGAAGATATAGATACAGACAAATGCGATCATAGCGCGCTGGGCGGGCTGGTCGGAAACCGAGGAGACAGTGCCGACGATCGCGACGATGAACTGGCACACAGCCATACCGATAGCTCCGAAGAGAAGCAGTCTGCGACGGCCCCAAGCTTCGACCATCCAGAGACCCGGGAAGGTAGATCCAACGTTGATGCATGAGGTGATGAGAGAGATGGTGAAGGGGTTCTGGAAACCGGCATTCTTGAAGAACGAAGTTCCGTAATAGAAGATGAAGTTCACACCGGTCAGCTGCTGCAGAGCCTGAAGCGCACATCCAGTAGCCAGACGTTTGCCAAGGTTGCCGCGGAAGCAGTCCCCGTAGGTGGCCTTTCCGAGAGACAGCTCGTACTCGTGGTTGGCGGTGATCTCGCCGAGTTCCTCGACGATGGCAGGGTGCTGCACATCAAGCCTCCTCAGACGCGCAAGCGACCTGGCGGCTTGCTCAGGCTTGCCATTTTTGATGAGGAAACGTGGAGTCTCGGGCAGGATGAGCATTCCGACGATGAGGATGATGGCCCAGGCAAACTGGACAGCGATGGGAATGCGGTAAGAGCCAGAGTCGTTGCGATTTTTGGTGGCGTTTCCAACGATGGAAGCAAGCAGCAGACCGATGGTGATGGCAAGCTGGTAGCAACCGACAACGGTACCACGGATCCACTTAGGTGAAGTCTCGGACTGGTACATAGGAATCAAAGCACTGATCATGCCGACTCCGTATCCAGCGAAGAAGCGGCCGGCGACAAACAAGGGGATGGCAGTTGCGGCAGTCTGGAGGATGACACCGATGGTGAAGACGAGGGTGGAGACGATCAAGCCATAGCGACGGCCAAAGAAGTCACCAGTAGGGCCGGCAGTTAGGGCACCGAAGAAGGTTCCGGCTGAGAGGATAGAGACGATTTCGGAAGTCTGATGGGAGGTGACGTCCAGGTGGTTGGTCTTGGGGTTGACGTAGCCAGTGGAGAATTGATTCTGCCAGTAGTTCATGCCCAGAATGTCGCCAATGGTACCCGTATCATATCTGCCATGGTCAGTGATGCGCAAAGGGGCGATGGGAGACGGCAGCTGCATACCCATAGAGGACACCACCGAAGGCAACGAAGACTCCAATGACAATGGCGGGCACGGCCGAGCCGACGGTGTCTTCGGGTTTCTTGATCATGAACGGCATGATGGGCAAGAAGCGGGAGCTGCTGCGTCGAGCTAACAGGCAGACTCGTCAGGAAACGAACCGAGAGAAGGAAGCGTGTCACGAGTCGAGGCGATGATGGAGGAGCAGCAACAGCGCGGGCTGCCACAGTATTTGTAGAAAACCGGCATGCGGCGTGGAGACGGGCATTGGGGCTCTGGGGAAGGAGCGCAGGCCAATTGGCAGGTGCGAAGCATTGCCGGGGAAGCTTAGCGCGGCTTCTCGAGGGGCCTGGCACCGGCCTAGGACCGCCGCAACTCCACCCCCCATGCGTGTGGCCCCATCGAGATGCTCACTCGCTGGCCAGCAGACCCGTCCCAAGATCCCGTGCGGCTAACAGCCCAGGCGGCCAGGCCCCGCCGCCCTGGATTGGACGCCGAGCGTCACATAACGACCGCTGCAGCGTACGCCCGCCGCTACTGCTACTGCTACCATACCGCTACCACCCACACCACCCACAAAGGCCTGCAAGCCACCTGCACCGCTAGCCCGAGCCGGCAGAAGCCGGCAGCCGCGTTCGATGCTCTCTCGAGATGACGCAGCACGCGATCCTGTGCTACACCAGGTGCACTGCGACTGCGGAATGCCCATGATGAAATGGTCGGATCGACGCTGCGGAGCTGTGAGGTCGCCGTGGCGAACATATTCATACGAAGCGTGTCTGCCCAGCCAGTCGGCCATGCTTGATAGGTGCTTGGCAGCTGGGCGCATGCTTAGCGTTTGTGGGGTTGATGCAGACAGCCACAGGCCTTCCTCAGCACCATCGTAGCCTCTCAGCAAGCGCTGCCCGCCTTGCCGGCCCTGCACGCCACCACCCCCCTCACGCGCCCTCGGATCCTGGAGCGTGGCCGTCTGGCTGTCGTGCCCGAATCTGTCAGAGCCGAGTCTAAACAAGGCCAATCATAGCGACGCCAGCCCTTCCAGAACACGCACGCCGTGCATCGAAAAAATTCTGCTGGGGCGCCCGCTGCCGTCAGCATCGCCGTTGCCACCGACGCTCAACCGCTCTTGGCAGTCGTCCGTTGCTAGCGGCAAATGGCCAGAGTGATTGGGTGGGGCTTGAGGCTGAGCTGCACGCGCCCGACGCGTTCCAGATCCATGGTCCACGCCTGCGTTCCTCGAGCTATGACAGCCATTGCCGGCCTCGCCGGGCCTTCAGGAGAGACGACATTTTCGAAGCAATCCGTGTGTCATCAGCTGTCGCATCGGCGCGGCCCTGAGACGAAATGCTCCGACTTCATCCCTTGGGACCCGTCCAGAATCGTAGGAAACGGCCACGGTGGGACCGATGATGGGAGCAGCCACTGATGACGACGGCATGATACCAAGCGCGCAGGGATTGGCGCCGGCGTCATCGCTTGAGCCTCTTCCCCACATTTCTCCGTCTGCAGATCATCCTTCTTCTTGTGGCAATCATCTCCATGTCCGAGCGAACCATCGCAACAGTGACAAAAACCGACAGCGCAGCCTTCGCCCCCATCACCCGTCTCCACGGTGAACCGCCAATGTGTGTCCATCTCCCGCAGCCACCCACCATACTTTTGCTTCCTGCCGCTGCCGCAGCATAGTATCGCCGCTCACTACAGAAAACTCCGAGCTCCGTTTTCGCCGCATCCTATGGGCTTGCTTACCCGTCCGGGGAAACATCGCACCCCGCCCGCTTCCGCAAGCTCAACAGCATCAGCGCACTTCGGAAATTGCCCCGCATAAGCACATTGTATGACAAAGCCTAAATGAACAAGCGTTGTGGCGCCCACTATTGATCCAGAGCAGTCTTTTTGTTGAAGTCCCAAGACCAGGATGCCCAAGGGAAGGGTTCGGACGTTATTCATGGACTACACCAGGACATTAGTCGGACGCTCGCTCTACGGTACTGTAGGACACAGAGCAACCGACCCTTCGCAGCCATTTCATCGACAATGACAGGCGATCCACGTAGATGAAGCCGTCGTCTGATCATCTATTGCACGTCTACATCCACACACTTCAACCGCCCAGCGACTGCACTATGCTTTGAGTTGGGAGAATCACATGCTTCAACATCTTACAGAAACTGGATGCCATGTCCTCAACAATGATAAGGCCGGCACGCATCGACGAATTGTCACGCTGGCGACCCGTGCATGCATAGATAGACTTCTAGCGCCTCGAGCCGCTTAGCGCGTGCCTTTATGCAGAGCGAGTAAGTAAAATCACCCAATCTTCTCTATCTGGTTCGAGCTCGAGCCCAGCGCGCCCCCAGTGAAGCCCCATCGCGGGAGGGGCGGATACTCGGAGCCGCCCTGCACCGCGGATCGGCCGCTTTGGCTTGCCCGAGGAAATTTCAAGCACCCCCGCATCCTGCTACCCTCTAGCATTCGAAGCGGCTCCAGCTGCGCGGCTCGCTCTGCTACCTCGAGTCTTTCGAGCACTCTACTCACAATGACCACCAACCATACTTTCACCCCCGGCGACTGTTGGCCTGCACCCAGCGCTCGCCTCGTCATGAAGATAACACAACCATCCGCTACGCCGACTGAGAATGACTCACCGACCCGGGCTGGCTTTGACCCGAGACACGCAGCCATCATTTTTCCCCTACATGAATCCAGCCTCAAGCCCGCCGCCGCCGCCTCCACCGTCGACGACGGCCTCGCAGCCAGCCAGCCATACCCAGAAGTCTTTGTCTTTGAAGACGTATGTGAACGAAATTGCGTAGAGCAAGTCAACACACACACGTGTCACACGCATGAGCAATAGAAAAGAAAGAGAGAAAAAAAAAAAAAAAAAAAGGCCGATCTCACCTCCTCTCTCTCACGCAACCCACCCATCGTTGAATGAGTGATGAAAAGGAAGAAGAAGAAGAAGAATGGTTTAAACGCGCCAACGCAGAGACAGGCGGGAGACAGGAAGGGGCGGGGCCGGGGCGGAGCTTCATCATACATCTCCCGAAGTTTGTGTGTGTGTGTGTGTGTGTGTGTGTGTGTGCCTGGTTTCGAGGCGGGCTCTCGCCCCCCTTGATTGACTTCAAGATCCCTAGTATTACGCACTGCCGGTAGACCTGGTGAATGGTGAATGTATGATGCGCCCGATCAGGCTGTACGGTACGGGATGAAGGCGCCGCCGGAGCATGACGGAGGAGCAACTGCTCAGGCGTCGTCCGTCGCAGGCGACGAGCAGCTTCTCCCTACTCGATGCCATCGTCGATGCTGGGAAAATCAGATCTGTCTGCCAGCCGGCTATCGTGGAGCAGCCTTTTCATCTTGAAGGGTGGATAAACATAGTTGTTCGGAATGATACGACAGGGTCAGTCCCACGTAAGTCGAGTGATAGTCCAAATCTAACACCACGGACTTTTGGCCCTCATCCTACTACTTCATGTTCCACTCTCTCAAGCTAAATGCGTTTTCTCGCGGGGGGGGGGCGGGGGGGGGGGGGGGGGGGGGGGGGGGGGGGGGGGGGGGGGGGGGGGGGGGGGGGGGGGGGGGGGG
>JAJMYO010000149.1:0-85701 GCA_023087385.1 Diplodia sapinea
AAAGATTTTTCTTTTCAAGAAAATTAAAATCAATAAATAGAGTAGGTCCACATAATCTAGATGTAATATCTTTAATACAAAAAATCGCTAGCTATGCGACTCTGCGGCGCAGGTCCGACGCCAGGCTTCGAGGCCGTCTCCGCGGCCTGCCGGCCCCAACTGGCTCCACCCGACTCCAACGCACGGGACGGCGCCGTGCCCGTCTTCTGCGAACCGCAACCGCGTTGCTTTGGCCGAAGCACGTCAATGCTGCCAGTGCCTGTGTCTGTGCCTGTGCCTGTGCCTACCGCGAGGTCCAGCGCCGACCTAGGGGGTAGCTCGTTTGCCGGCGTGGAAGAATGCCCCTCCGGCCGCGACCCCAGACCGCCCACGTTCTGGGAAGGAGCTGCCGGGGCCGGGAGGAGTCATCGACCAGCCGTGAGCCTTCGCTTCGACACCTGCACCAACAGGACCTCTCTCCATCAACACCACTGCCACCCTTCACCACCGCGCTCGTATTGCACCATGCCCAGCATGTCGCTCTGCTAGCTTGGCCACCCTACCTGCCAGCCTACGGCTTGACCCGCCCCTCCAGCAACGCATATTGCCCCCTGTTGAATTAGCCAAGATGTTACCATTATCATCGACCTCATACCGAATACGGCCTTCATTATCTACCTACAAGAGCTTATCGGGGAACTTCTATCGTTTGCCCTGAATTGCCGTTGCTCGCGAGCCGCAGAGCCCGCCGCCCAAACGTCAACACACTGAAGCAGAGACGTCAGGTGCTTGACCAGGCGCCACGGAAGCCTGACCCTTGTGCTTCCACCATGGCCTCCATATTCACTTTTGATCCAGACCCGCCGCGGGTTGCCTCGCCGTGGTCAACCCCGCGCTCGTTGACGCCGCGCGAGCCGTCTGGACCCGGCCTGTCAAACCGTCCGCCCGGCGCATCCTTCGCCACGGGTGGCGGTCTTGAGCCTAGGGCTGTGCTTGAAACAGACCGAGCTGTTACCAAGTTGGATGCAGAGCCCCAGGAGGGCCCTACTGAGTACAAACTGCACCTCCTACTGCGCCCACGGCGATCCTTCACCACGTCGACGACCGCTTGTCACGTGGCGGGGTCGCATCGTTCGAGTCTCGGAGTTCCAACACCTCGCAGTGTCTCCGAGACGGCTGTATCGCGCACTCCCGCCAGCACTCCCCCGAAAGCCACGTCCAGCCAATCACGCCAGCACCGCCTGGAACAGCTGACCACGCAGCTGCTGTGGCGGCTGCAGCAATCGTCACCATACCATTCAACGTCAGCCAATGAGCTTGTCGTTCCGCAGTTGCCTGAAGCAGCCGAGCAGCTCAGGGCGCCGCCCTCTCTTGCAAGGTTGCTTCCAGGCTTGGAAGAAAGCAAAGGTGCATTGTACGAGATCGGCGTTGCAGACGATGGCACCTTTGTGGGGCTCGCCGAGGATGAGATGGAGGAGAGTTTGACCAATCTACGCGCCATGGCAGCCAGCCTCGGTTGTACCGTCAAGGTCCTGCGCATGATCCCCGTGGGCGAGTGCGCTTGGACTGACGAGATCGACGAGACGGCGCACACCGGCAAGCTTTGGGTTGCAGAGGCTTTTGTCAAGCCCGAGGTCAACGGCCCGCAGGATCCAGGCCTTTCTGCACAGTACCATCATGTCGCGCAGCCACTTTCGCAGATCACCCTCGATGACAGCACATCTGCGTCCGAACAGCTCCGTGTGTCCCTGACCGGAGCAACCATGTCTGGCAAGTCCAGTCTGCTCGGAAGCTTGTCCACCGCTACTTTGGACAATGGACGGGGCAAATCTCGACTCAGCTTACTGAAACACAGACATGAAATTGCATCTGGCATGACCAGTTCGGTCACTCAGGAGCTCATCGGCTACACCGAATCGTCCCACGAGTCTGGACATGTGAATGTGATCAACTATGCTTCGGGCAACGTGGATTCCTGGAACGATGTCCATGCGGCTTGCCAGTCTGGTCGTCTGGTATTTCTTTCTGATTCTGCTGGCCACCCGCGTTACAGGCGGACCACTGTCCGCGGTCTGATGGGCTGGGCGCCGCACTGGACGTTGCTGTGCGTACCAGCAGACAATGACGAGGATACTTCCGGCAGAGTTGGTAGTACTCCGTCGTCTGGTGAGGTTCTAGGCGCCGCTGCTGCTGACGTCGACCTCTCGGAGGCGCATCTAGAACTCTGTCTCAAGCTGGAACTGCCATTGATTGTTGTGGTTACCAAACTGGACCTAGCCTCGAAGAACGGGATAAAGAAGACTTTGTCCAAACTGCTTACATTCTTGAAAAAGGCTGGGAGGAAGCCAATAATTATACCTGACTCATCCACAACAGTGACGGAGGATGATCTCGCTGTCATACCGCTTTCAGACCTCGAGCTCGTGCGAGCGAAGGCCACGGACGAGCTGTTGCACGACCCGCTCCTCGTCCCGATCGTGTTGACTAGCGCTCTGAGCGGAATGGGAATTCGCAAGCTGCATGCCATTCTGCACGAAATCTCTATTCCGCCGGCGGCGACGCCAACTGAAGGTGGAGATGCTACGCAACCTGGCTCTCTTCCAAGTTCCAAGAGCAACACTCCCATCTCTACACTTTACCACGTTGAAGATGTTTGGAAGCTCAACTCCAATGAGGACACTACGCCTGAGACCCCCGAGATCTCTATCGTGAGCGGCCATCTCGATTATGGTACCCTTCACCTTGGTGATGAACTTCTGCTCGGACCGTACCCGGTCGGCAACATCGCAGCAACCGCACTAGCCGCCGAAGACGGTAGTGACAGCAGCGGTTCTCCCGTCGGTCCTTTAAGGCCAGGCGCCGCCGGCGCCGCTCCAACAAGCCGCTCTTTTCCTGGTGCTCTGTACAAGAACTTCACGCTTCCATATCACCGAGCATCATCACGCACGCCTAAGCAGCACGAATGGCGCCGCGTCCGCATCACAAGCATGCGAAACCTGCGCCTGCCCGTCCGAACCCTGTTCCCAGGGCAGGTCGGCTCGCTTGGCGTCCTTCCGCTTGACAACAATAACAACACGAAGCTAACGTCCAACGTCGCCTCGGCAGCAGCCCTGTCTTCATCGACATCTTCTTCCAGAGGTGTAGCAGCTGCCGCCGCTGCTGCCGCCGCGCTACAAGGTCGCATTCGCAAGGGCATGGTACTCGTCCGCCCGATCGGCGGCAACGACACCCTGCCGCAATCCTGCCGCGCTTTTGTCGCCCGCTTCGTTGGAGAGGGCGTGCGCAACTTGATCGTGGGAAGCCTAGCGGTCACGTACATCGCCAGCGTCAGAGCAAGCGCAAAGATCATAGCCATCGCGATTGACGACGGTGCGGGGAAGCAGAAAGCGCACAAAGAAAGCGCCAAGTCGAAGATGAAAAATGACGATGATGACGCATTCGGCTTCGCATTCGACGAGAGCGAAGAGGGGGAGGATAATGAAGAAGTGAGTAGTGGCGAAGCGGACGACGTTGGTAAGAACGACGGCGGAGATGACGAGGAGAACACACTCGTGACTTTCCAGTTCGTGGCGACTCGCGAGTTCATCAGGGTGGGTACGCAGGTGTTGGTTATGGAGGGTGGCAGAAGGCAGAGGGAGGTGGCGGACAGGTCCGAGAGGAGTGTGGTCGGCCTGGAGGGCTTCGCCGGAAAGGTGGTCGAATGGTTTGGATGAAAGGGTGGAGAAGTACGACTCTCTTTTTTTTTTTTTTTTTTTTTTGGGAGACAAGCGTCAAGGGAGGAGATTTGTTATTGTTCACTTGGACTTTCATTCTTTGATTGGCATCGTGCGCTTATTATCTGTGGCATTTGGCTTTCACTCGCTTTCGCTATTCCTGGAATAGAATTGGAGTAACGCATTGCTTGTATACCGTCAAGCGACAGCGACACACTTGTCGACAAGGTCATTTCTTTTGTAGCCCGTTGTCTCAGACATGCAATTTACGTGGGTAATGGAATCTTATGTCTGAATATGTTTGTACCGATTTTGAAATTCGCATCCACGCCCAAGCATTCATTTCGATAGCCTACGTAGATGGAGCATAGCGCCTTCCATGCCCTAAAATCGTCACACCCCTTTGAGTGAACGTTACGAATACAATTTTCAATTGACGCTTCCACCCTTGAAAATCATCAAACCAACTCTTGAACAGCATGAAAACGGACACGGGAGTCATCACGACAAAGGGGGAAAGAGACGACAGACTACAGATTGCCACGACAGGTAATGAGCATTTTCTTTCGCCTATACACGAGGGACAAAGTGAGAAGAGGTCGAAGAGTGGTAGAATGCAAAGATGGGTTGAACTCACTAATCAATTAAAGACGCGCATACCATGTATATATGGTTGTTGATAAAACTTCAGTTTCAGCCCATCTATCCTACAGCTAGCTCTCCAATCCCGCAACGCTTTTTCCCAACTACCATTTTCTTCATCTTCGGATGCAGTACAAAAAAAAAAAAAAGCAAAAAAGATCATTCAACCATCCCCCAATCATGCTGAACACTACTACTCCCATGGTCCTGCTACAAGGGAATGAAAAAAAAAAAAAAAAAAAGCAAAGAGACCGCCATCAGTTCGCCCCAGCCATCTTCGTGACTCTTGGTCCCCTCTTCGTGATCGCCTCCTTAAGGTTACGCTTGACGACGGCCTTCTTTTCCACCTTGCGCACGTAAACTCTAACCTCGTCCCTTCCGACCAGATGCTCGCCACCGAACGCTGCATCCTCGACGCTCCGGAGAACGAGCTCCGAACCGCCTCCGGGCCCGACGCTGCTCCTCAGCAGGCCCGGGCTGGTCGAGCCGTACTTGTCGGGGGTGAAGAAGAGTCTCCTACGGGCGCTGTCGGCGCCGGCGCTGAACGGCGTGCCGTCGCGGCTGCGGTAGCCCCTGCGCATGCCCGACGGCGGCGTGGCGAAGACGGCGGGGCTGGCCTCGCGGCTGAAGCGGCCGGAGCTGCGGAGCGACATGGAGTTGAGACCGGCGGCGATGTCATCGTCGTCGTCTTCTCCCACGCCCTCCGCTGGGTGCGCTGAGTCTTCGTCGTCGTCGCCGAGCAGACGCACCTTCCGGAGTTGGTTCTCCAGCACGTCGAGATTGCCGCTCTTTTGTTCGATTATCGCCGTCATCTTCTTGATGGTGTTCTCGACCGCCTCGGCCGTCGGTGTTGCCGTCGGGTTAGTGGCGCCGCCGCCCTTGCTGGCTTGCGCGAATGAAATGCGTGTCTTGAGGAGGACGATGCCTTCCTCGGCCTGGGCAAGGAGCTTCTGTGTCTGCGCGAAGGCTGAGCGGAGCTGTGCTTGCTGTGCGCCCTGCTCCTCTGAAAGGGGCGTTGAGCGTGTGACGGCGAGCTTGGACGGGTCACGACGCTGTTCGATCGACTTGCGCACGTCATTGAGGCGCCTACGCAGTTGACCCACATCCTTGGAGAGGCGAATTAGGTCGCGAATCTTGTTTTGAACATCAGCGATGCGGCCTGTTTCCAGTGAGCGTTCAAGACCGTTCTCTGCCTTGGAGAGATCCTCGATCTCTGCAAGGACCCAGTCATTATCTTTAGGGTCGTCGACGTCGACGTCAAGGTCGTCGCGTGAGCGACCCTCATGGGTGATCTCATTGTGGCCCTTGATGAAGCCGGCTAGATGATGTGCGTTGAGGCCAACAGTGTCAATCATGCTCTGCATATCTCTGTAGAGCTGTTCAATCGAGCCGGACACACTGGGGGGGCCGGACCTTCCGGCATAATTCTGGTGTACGTAGAAGTCTTCCAATGTCTTGGTGGCGCGGGGGGACGAAGATAATATTGCTCGCGTCGCCTCGAACTCTTGGTCATCACCCAGATCCTGGAACACGGGATCCTGCTCCTGAGGCACTTGAGGCCGCGATGTTGCGCGTGAGATGGGAGCCGGAGGTGGTATTGTCACTGCTTGTCGCCTAGGACCAGGGCTGAGTATCGATCCCGAAGCCGCACGAACTGGACTGGGTGATCGGAGAGTATCATCACGCCGATTGAATGTCGGCTGGGGGAAGGAAGGTGCCGATCCAATGTGCTTGGGCATACCAGCGGGCGTAGTTGATGCGGCGAAGGCATTCCGGCTTGGAGAACGAACAGGCGAGCAAGACGGGCTGCGAGACTTGGGCTGGGCCAATGGCCGGGATCGGGAGTCTGAACGGGCCCTTTCCACGGGAGGGAAGGACCAGGCGTTGTTGTTCGCGGCAGGCGCTGAGGGGGGCAGTGCAGGTTCGTCCTTCTTCTCTGAAATCCCCGAAAGGGAAGGAGACTCTGGTTTCTCAACCTTAACAGGAGGGCTGCCCGCGATCGGAGGTAGGTCCTCCTCAGGCTCTTCCTTCTTCGCCTTGGGGAGTGTGAAATCCGGGGGAAGGGGAGCATCCTCGGGCTCGGAGTTGTCCGTCTTGGGCGTTTTCTTGGTGAAATCGGGCGGCAGAGGGGCCGCTTCATGTTGGGAGTCATCCTCTTTAGCGGACTTCTTGGTGAAGTCTGGTGGCAGAGGGGCAGCTTCTGCAGCAGGGGACTTGGCCTTCTCCTCAGGCTTGCCGAAAAGACTAGATCCGGTGGACGCGAACGGAGAGGCGGGCTTGTTGGAGCCAAACAGACCACCGCCGGTCTTAGGGGCATCTTGGGAAGAAGTGGTGTCGGACGCCTTATTACCAAAGAGCGATGACCCAAACTTGTTAGGAGCGTTATTTTCCGACCTTCGTTCCGTCTTCTCAGCGTCACCCAAAGCTGCACTAAAAGACGACCCAAGACCAAAACTGCCAAAGCTGGAACCTGTCTCAGGCTTCGGCAAATCATCTTTCGCGGATCCATCTCCCTTGAACGCAGAATCGAGCTTGAAGCCACTGGAATTTAGCCCGAAAGGACCCGGCTTCGCAGGCTCCTTCGGAGTGGCGTCTCCATTGGCATCATCCGCGTCGCCCATGTCCGACTCTTGAGTCTGAGGCTGTTCCGCCTGCTTCTGCTGGCCGAAAATGTTCGTCGACGGGTGAGTGGGAGTTCCGAAGGATGAAGACTTGACTGTCGAGCCGCCTGCTGTCGAATTTAGCGAGGCTGTTGATGCGAAACTGGGTTCGGTTGGTAGACCGAAACTCTGGTTGGGCGTACTACCGAAAGAAGGGCTAGCAAATGCCGACTGCCCAGGTTTGTTCGCCGCCAAGGCTGCGAATGTTGCCTGCTGCCCGGGCTTGGCTGCAGCGCTAAATGGTGATGCGCTTTGTTGGTTGAATTTGGCAAACCCACTCTCGCTCGAACCAGAACTGGCAAAACCTCCACTAGGCTTAGGAATCTGTGAAGGTGTCGGGGTGGTGCTTCCCCATGGAGAAGTTTTCTGGCCCAGGCCACCAGCTGAGCCGAAACCTGCACCAGTACCAGGCTGGGAGGGTGCTCCAAATGCCGGCTTGCCAAAGGCTGGAGCGGCCGGCTTCGATGCCGATCCAAAACCCGACTGCCCAAAAGCAGGCGCACTCGTTGCGCTACCGGTGCTGGCGGTCGCCCAAGGAGATTTGTTCTGACCCATAGGAGATACGCCACCAAACCCAGAGCTTCCGAAGGCGGGTTGAGCAAATCCGGATTTACCAAATGGACTTGACGAAGCAGGCGCAGCCGGCTGACTTTGTGACGGTGCGGATGCTGACTGAGCACCGCTTACTGCAGCAAGGCCTTCGTAGGCAGTGCCTGACTCGACTGATGTATTGTAGACTATCCACCAGGCGTTGAGGTAGCCTTCATGGTTCAAGACCATGATTGCTGGCAGGGGGGTCTTGGACCATTCGATATCACTGCCGCTGATGGGCTTGTACACTTTGTCTTTGCTTGAGAGGTCAAGCGCGAGACCGAGTGGAGATGAATCGTCCATGTCAGGATATGCCGCTGCATCGACAGTGCTAGGCATAGAAGCCTTTCTAGCATCATCCGCCATGACTGTCGGAACGTAGCTGTTCGTCACCGGGTTTTCTCGCGAGAGAGGCTGGGAGCTCTTCGTGATCAGGCCGAGCTCCAGACCTCCGGTAGATGAAACCAGTACAAGGTCATCCAAGCTAGGCCTCCAGCTCCTCAGGCGAGATATGAAGTAGTGAGGCGGATGGTTGCGAATCTCGCCCCAGCCGTCGCAGGCGGACAAAATAAATTTGCTGAAGGTGTAGTTTTGGGTACCCTTGTCGCGCGAGACCATGTGGTAGGACATTTCAGGAGGGGAGCCCTCTTCCATGCTCGTAGGCGCATGGACAATGAAGAAATCATCGTTTGTTAACCATGAAATGCACGAGACTGTTTCTGTAAGCACAAAAGTTCGGCCCGGGATGATGGACATACGTACCGTGCTGATCTCCCCCCAAAGTTGGGGGACGCGGAATCAGTGCTGTCGGAGAGCCGTCTGGCTTCATCTGGACGACGGTGCCGTCGGCCAGACCAGCGACCAGCTGCTTGCCCTTGTTGCTCCAAGTTGCGCAGCTCACATTATCTTTCAGCACAGCGCCATTCTGCGTCTTGACAAAGTCTCCCTGTTTCAGATTCGCAATCATCAATTGTCCCTTCTCCGTGACCACCGCAATATTTTCTGCCAGCTCAGGTGCCGGGTTTGGTATTAACGCCCGCACGCCCATGCCCTGCGTTGTTATCTGCAAGGCTGGATTGGTGTCCTTCTGCAAAAGCGCAGCCACCTCATGTATTTGCAGCCCTCCGCCCTGTTGCGCCGATATGACCAAGTACTGCTCGTCTGACGTGAATGCAATCTGAGACAGGCGTGGCAGAGTGATGGTGAGCTCCGGATTGAAAGGGACAACGGGATCCTTGTTGGATTCGTCGCGATCAGAGGTTAAGGTAGCGCGGATGCTGTCGGCGGAGGCAATGACCAGGCAATCTGGACCGGCGGCAGCAACGACGCCTTTCTTTGGGGCTGCGGTGAACAGGTTGGACTCGGCCGGCGGCAGGTCGTCGACGCGCCATGGCGACGGCAGCAGCTTGAGCTTGTTCGTGATTTTGGTTTTCGGGTTCCGCCCAGCGATGGCGGCGAAGCCGAGGTGCTGCAGGTGCGGGTTAGCATGCAAAGGGCTGATTTTGTTGAAGGCACTGTCGTGCTCGTTCTTGGAGCTGGTAATTGGAATCAGTCGCAGTACCTCTGTCTGAATATCCTCGATGTCGTCCGCTTGTCTAGCTTCCGGGTTGGCGCCTCCCATGGCACCAGCCATGCCACCCATGGAAAAAGCCATGTTTGCTCGGGGTATCGGAGTCGCTTTTTTCAAGTGGGCAGGTTGGACGAGGTGGAGTGTGATCCGGCGCGTTCAAAGGCGCTTTTTCGCGGCAGCGCGATGTGTTGGCGGACGAGGAAAACGAGAGGGCAAGCTCGCACGGAGAAAAGGTCGCGCGGTCGCGAGAGCCTGGACAGGCTCGGGCGGCTCGAAGCTCAGGCAGCGGGGTTGTGGAAGGAGCTGGCACTCCTAGGTGAGGCGGGGATTAGAAGGTGTTGTGGTGCATGGGCGGGCGGGCGAGATGGACGCGAAGTCGAGCGCCTTGCGTCGTCTCGCGCGTTGCCTGGAGCGAGCTTGAGCTTCCCGCCAGCAAGCTCAAGCAACACCACCCCTCCGCCCACCCTCCACCACCCCCAACACCACTCTCAAATCTGTCTGCCTCCTCACCAGGCGTGCACTCCCCGGCCTCTCTGCACCGCCCCTCATCGTCCGCCGCTTTCGACGCAAGCCTTTCACCCTCACGCCGCCGGGCTGACCTCGACTGCCACCACATCCGTCATACGCATCTGCCGCCACAATGCCGGGCTTCGACTTCTCGAATTACAACCGTAACGCGGCTCTGCACGCACAGGGCGTCCCGCTCCCCAAGGCCACCAGCACCGGTACCACCATTGTCGGATGTCTGTTTGATGGCGGCGTCGTCATCGCCGCCGATACCAGAGCCACCAGCGGTCCCATAGTAGCTGACAAGGTGCGGTAAAGAGCTTCGTTGAAAGCACGCAGAGAGGAGAGACCCCGGACACGGCTAACTCGACGGGACTGCAGAACTGCGAGAAGCTCCACTACATCGCCCCTCAGATCTGGTGCGCGGGTGCCGGCACGGCAGCTGACACGGAGTTCACGACGGCGCTGATGTCGTCCAACCTGGAGCTGCACGCGCTGTCGACGGGCCGCAAGCCGCGCGTCGTGACGTGCATGACGATGCTGAAGCAACACCTGTTCCGCTACCAGGGCCACATTGGCGCCTACCTCGTCGTCGCCGGCGTCGACCCGACTGGCGCCCACCTCTTCACCGTCCACGCCCACGGCTCCACCGACAAGCTGCCCTACGTGACCATGGGCTCCGGCTCGCTGGCTGCCATGTCCGTCTTCGAGACCCAGTGGCAGCCATCGCTTAACCGCGACCAGGCCGTCAAGCTGTGCTCCGATGCCATCTTGGCCGGCATCTTCAACGATCTGGGCTCCGGTAGCAACGTCGACGTCGCCGTCATCACGGAGGAGAAGACGAGCCTCCTGCGCAACTACATCCAGCCAAACCAGCGCGAGCAGAAGCAACGCAACTACCGCTTCCCCCGCGGCACCACCGCCGTGCTCAACGAGAAGGTCATCAAGAAGGAGGACATCAGCAAGTACGTCACGGTGCACGAGCTCACGGAGGGTGAGCAGACTGCGGAGAGGATGGACGTCGACGCATAAGCGCCGTGATGGAATGAAGGCATCGGAGACGAAGCCCGTGTAGACTACGAAAAGAACGGCGTTGGCTTTTCGCAGCGGGATAGAAACTGGACCTGTTGCTGCGTTGCAGCAGGGACCAGGCTTGGAGAAATGAAACCATGTCTTAATGAGCTACTGAATCTTGCCGAGTGACTTCAAATATTGGTTCACATTGATCTATCGCGAGTCCTATGTATATATAGCTTTAGCTGCGAACCGTGACTGTCGAGGTGTTGCGAGTGACGATGAAACGCTGCTGACCATCGGTGTTTGGGACCGCAAGTCAAGTGGACCTGAGTACGAGAACCGTTACCTTTTGTTGTGGTAGGTGCAGAATGAGTACCAGGACCTCAAGCAAGTTGATGTTGGGCTTGGGGTATATAAAAGCAAACGGCAATTTTGTTATGTTGGCGTGGTAAGCTATAATGAATTCATTTCTTGCCTTTTACCAGAAGTGACCGTGTAGCTGCCACTAAACGCCATTAAAAAATCTTTGGAACCAAAACGGAACATCACGTCGTGTGGTCGATTCTCGTTTTGAGCTCGCAGCGCGAGTTTCGATTTTCTTTTTTGCTTGTGGCGTCCCACTTTTTGTCTTTTTTTAGAGCTACGTCATTGGCCGCACCGGCGCAAGCTCGGGCTACGTAAGCTGGCCCCAGCCAAGTACAGAGGACGTGTATATTTATTGCGAGCAACCCATGCCCACTGTGCTTGCTCTTCGGCTTGAGAACAAGACTTGACTCCTAATGCTTTCTGCCTCTCCCAGACTGGCAGTGCGCACAAAGCACCACGGGAACCTGCAAACATCCATAGTACTTCGTCGGCAACATCAGCAGGCAGTCGCATCAGTACGTAGGCAGCGACAACAGAGAGCTTGGGTCTGGCGATAAGGGAAATAATTCACGTTCGTCATGTATCTTCCTACTGCGCCACCGCTATGCAAATAAAGGGTATAATTACAGAAAAGCATCTGCGCTCGGTGTCACCCACAGAACGTCGTTCCCCATCGAAGGCAATCCAGTTTTGGGAAAGCAGAGGCACGCTGTAAGCAGGGGTAGAGATTAAAATGTTTTTCTCATCATTCATACTCCAAAGTCACCCATCAAAGACTCAAGAGTATGCTCTAAGTGTCCTCGTCCTCTTCATCTTCGACAGTCGGCTGTCGGGGTGGAGGTCGCTCACTCGCAGGAGTGGAGCTGCTGACCCCGTCACTCTGAGCAGTAAGGTCTCTAGCGTGGCTAGCATCGGGCCTTGGTGCCTTTGTCGAGCCTTCTTCAGAACCAGCTGTAGGCGTTGTATCGGTCGATACTTCAGAAGATTCACCAGCAACAGGATGCGATGAATGCGCCGAGGGAGATGAGACACTCGAGGTTCCGGAATTCGCTGGGCCAGATGATGGGGGAACGTGAGACATAGAGCCGGTGGGAATAGTCTCGTTGCCATGCTGAGCGGTGAGTGGGTTGGCTATGTTGGTTGGCAACCTTTGGCCCTCCAAGGTTGTCTGCACATTGACCCCAGGATCGTTAGAGCTAGTAGAAGTCTCACGAAGCCCCGAAAGAGTATTGTCTGATGCAGTGTTAGCGCTGCTAGCGTTTTCAAAAGTGTTTCCATACCGGTGCCATTGGAGGTTGTAGCGGTCGGAGGCGCCTGTGTCAAAGCGTCGGAGGGAGTGTAGTTGCGGTTTCGAGCTTCTTCCAGTGTCCGAGTCATTATTTCGTTCCAGCTTTGTAGAGAAGCCGCAGCATCTGTGGCAGACTGTGCCGTTGAGCGAGCAGGAATGGGGGGGTGGTTCAGCCCATGGCTTCCTGACTCTTGCGCTTGGGTAGCATCGGCCCTATGGAGTGGCAACAGTGACCATCCAGGGGGCAGAGTCAGACCTTGCGGAAGATTGGGGTCGTGAGCTTCCATGACAGGCTGCTCCGCACTGGTGTTAAAAAGCCGTGGCTGGGTCAAGTCATGGCCCAACGGCACGTTGAGATTGAGACCATCAGTGTTCAGGCCAGCAAACATGTTCGCGAGCGGGGATTGGGCGTCTTGTGCGGGCTGGGCACCGTTGACAACAGTAGCGGCCGCTACGCGACGAAGACGCATATATTCTGCCTGCAATGCTCGGACAAGGTGCAGTTGATGCTGCGCAACATTCAAGGCCTGAATATCACTCACCAGGCGACGCTCCAGCTGATCCAGCCACATGGTCTGCGCAATGACGGAATTCGCCCGGAGTGGATCTGCCGTCGCTTCACGCAGCAGTGCACGAGTCGAGCGGTTACCCAGGCCTCCACGCTGTTGGTGCTGTTGCTGATGCTGATGCTGTAGCTGCTCTTGTTGCTGTCGCCCTTGTTCTAAGATTTGAGCGAGCGGGTTATCCGCCTGCGCATTATTCAGGTTCACGGCGCGGACACCATATCCAATGCGAAAGGGGCCAAATTGAATCTGACGCATGCGTGGTAGAGGCGGTTGCTGGGCGTTTCCATCTTGCTGGATGCCATTCTGAGCACCTTGCTGAAGTCCGGGTTGTGCACCAACGTTCGCGGCCAGGTTGGCTCGGTTTACCTGTTGACGTTGCCGGCTCTCCTCAACGAGCACCGGCTGGCGACAGGTGGGACAAGCCTGTTGGCGTTCGAGCCAGCTGCGCAAGCAACTTATATGGAGACAATGGCCACACGGTAGCTTCTTCGCCCTGTGGCGCTCATCGATGGGTCGCTGTGGAGTCTGTGCTGGCGGAGCGCCACCAGCAGGAACTTGTGCTTGCTCAGGCGTTGTCCATGGGCGCATCTCCTCGCGGCAGATGATGCAGATATTGTTCTCTCCGAGATCTTCGGCGGTAGCGTCAGGGTAGCGAGAGTTCATATCTCTTGTAGCGTTGCGATAGCGTAAGAAGTCGTAAATGCGCTTGTGGAATGAGCGGAACGTCAGGAGGACGTCTCTCATGATGTGAATGGGTAGGCCGTGGAATGTCATGAGGATGACAAAGAATGCCATGTAAATGGTCAGCTTGACAAAGTCCTTAGCAAGGTCCAAGTAAAAGACCCAGCGACCCTTGCCCTCCCATCCAGGCACGTCGATCTCATTGTCGTCAACTTCGATGTCTTCGGCAGCCAGCTCCACCGCCGTTAGCACGCCTTCACCAGCATCTTCCCTCTGTCGCTGTCTCTCGGCTCTCCTCTCCTCCAGCATCTCCTGCCTCTTGGCCTCTGTCTGCTTATTTTGGACTGTCAGGTCAATGAGACACAGGATATGCCTAAAGAACGTAGCGAAGGACTCGATGAGGAGCAGAGCGTATTCGAAGCCGAACATGACGATCATGTTTGGGCGTGCCTGGCGCAAGACAGTGTCCACGCAGTACCCGAGCATCATCGAATCGTATACGATCGACAGGATCAGCGACGAGGCCAGGCGGGAATGGAAGAATATCTCGTTGGAGGTCGGAGGCTGTTGCTCCACGAACTCGACTCGGCCAGCTCCAATCCATTGCCAAATCTTGCCAGCAATGAGGCTGACAAACATGACAAAGAACCAGACGCCCACATCATCGCGGAAGATAGTCATAGCCAGCAGTGTCTCCGTGATGGCGAACCAGGCGTGTTCGTAGAGGCGTTCGACCTCCATGGGGCGGAGCGGTCCGTATAGAAGGCGTTGGAGTCCGTACATGAAGGAAGCCGTGAAGAGGAGGACGAGGTTCGTGAGGATCTACCAAAACCGATTAGGGTGAGGCAGCATCGGGAGTGCGGAAACGACGCACCATGAGACAGGCATTTGATTGAGAGAGATAGACGCATGCGGAGTAGAAATTGGGCCTTTCATATGCGGCGCGAAGCAGCACCGAGGCGGCCAGGGCCACGGAGGTCTGTTGCGACAAGGTCAGTACATGGGCGCATTGCGGAGCTCGGCGGCGAGAGCTGGAGCGATGCAGCTTACCCCAACGTAGGCGGCGATCCGCATAATGGCGAGTCTATGCAAATCAAAGCAAGACTAAATAACGCGAGATCTCCATCTGCATGGGCAGAAGAGGGTGGAAGGGAATGCAGCGGGTGGTCGGTGGTGGTGGAGGTGTTGCTCGTGCGCAGCTCCCGGACCGTCAATCGGACACGTTCACGCAAACAAACCTAGCCGGGTGAAGCTACAGCGGCAACGACTTCTTGATATGGCACTCCCCGCATTCTTCAGTACACCATCACCATTGACTTGGAACTCGGCATTGCGTGAAACGGCGTGAAACGGCGTGAAGACGACGAAACCATTCGTTCTCTGTGTATGGGTGAGGACAATTATTGGTTTGCACTTCAAGATAGTCGGATTCATAGGCACCACCTGTATGGGCGGAGCCGCCATAGGATTTACCATTCATGAGTATCACAGCACCGAACGCACTTTGAAGCTGGCGATCCCTTTTCTTTCGTCGTTTTTACGTCTTAGTAATGCGATCGGCTCAGTGGATTTCTAAGTATTGTAGAATGTCATGATTTTCCAATGCTTCAGATACGATAGCAACTCACAAGCGGTAAGGAAACACACTTACCTGTATGAGATGCGACAGCTCTCGGACAGAAATTCTCTCCTCGCATGCGGAGCTCCCTGCGTGTGTAACCACTGCCCCCAATGCCAACTTCACTTCACTTGAGGATTGAGACCAGTTCAAACATGTGCAAGTCTGTAAACCACGAATCGGAGGCTTTTTCCGCGAATTGATTACAATTGTATCGCTCATTAAGAGGTACGTCATACTTTTTCCCCAGGTGAATTCATCTCTTCGTCATGATCCTCCTGATACTAGGTGGATTGCTTTACAACTTGCCCTTCGCCTCCTCAGCCGCGCCCTTTGCCTTGCCGCTGAGCTCGTGGGCCTTTCCCTTGGCCTCACCGGCCACCTCGTGTGCCTTGCCCTTCGCCTCAGAAGCGACGCCATCTGCCTTCTGCTTGCCAATGCCACTAGCGTCCTTGGCCTTGCTGGCAGCCTGTTCTGAATACAGAAAGTGGGATTAGCTTGTGCTCATCTGAACGGCGTTCAATGCATTGAGGTAGATGCGTTTCCAAGCAATGGTGGAATGGGATAAGGTGTTTATGACGTACCGCCCTTCTCAATGCCCTTTACAGCTGCATCGGAGATGGTCCTATCGACCGTCTTGGCGGCGTCTTTGACGCTATCGACGGTGCTCTTCTGGAGGCGAGCCGAGGTGGTGAAGAGGCGGGCGTTGCGAGCGAAGGCAGTGCGAAGCATTGTGGCGGCTTGGAGGGTGTGTTGTATAAGCAGTAGGTGGAAGTTTCGCAAAGAAGCGGGTGTTGCTAGATGAGGAGCGACTTGGCGAGATGGAAGGGTGAAAGAGAACGAAGAGGAGAGGAGGAAGGCAGGCGCGACCGTTGATGTATACAGCTTGGGACTGACGTCAGTTGCATGCAGCAGCAGGAGCTTGGGCCGTGCGCCATCGCGATTCGTCCAAATGCCATCATTCCGCACGCCACCATCCCTGCCACCCCACACGCAGAAGCCTCATCCTGCCCCGGCCGCTCGACACCCCGGTCTTCTCACGACTTCATAACCTCATCGCTACGTTATCCCTCTCAACATCCATCCTCAATTGCGTGTTCATCACATCCAGACTCATAGGACTTTGCTGTGGCGTCGTCGATCTACCTGCCTAACAAGCGATGGTCATTTCCCGGCCTGTCACATGCTTGGAGACGCTATTCATTGGGCTGCACAGCTCTACCTTCACAACGCAGACGTCGTCGCAAGTCCTCGCCCAAGCTCAGCAGAGGCTTCCATACCATACTCATGGCAGCTCGGTTGCCGTCCCTTAGCTGGATTCTAAGGATCTCTCGGTGCCGGCAAATGGTAATTGTCCATCATTTCCCAGGCCTTGCGAATAAAATAGTCTTGTGGTTCTGAGACATTTTAGCTGATGAACGATTGAGCTGGCGTACAAGCTGTAAAAGAAGCTAAAAGCTGTGTCATGGATGTTGAGATATCTAAGTGTAAGACAATCGCTGCCGGTAATGTCTTTAGGAGCGCTGCCATTGTTAAAGTTCGATTTCGGTGAATAAAGCTTACTGACGCCGGAATCATGCTCAAATATTCAGTATGTTTTGAGAATGGGACTGACCCAGGCCCAAACCATTCGTTATGGTGGCGATGTGGCGCCGTCTACTAAGGTGCACTTCCAAATACTTTACCTGTATTCGTCTCTGGATTCCCATTAGGCATGTCCCAATAAGGTGCGCAGGACATAGAAGATAATACATACTGATCAAACAGGACAGGCACATTTAAAGCCGGAAATTGAAAATTACCAAACAGCTCACCAGAATATTGGCCCCCGCGAGCTCCTCACAAGCTTCAGGCCGGGCTGGGCACACGGTTCAGGTGTCCACAAAGCGACAGACGAATCGTGGCAGCATCACATCATGAAAACGATAGAACGAAGATGTTATGGCGCTCGTGGCTATCGTCCTAATGATATCAATCCCCCTCGATACGTCACCACGGAACGCACTTTGTGCGCACGAATGTTCATGGTTAATACAAGCATTGGTGGCGCTGAATATACATCAGAGACCGGAAGCCGAGGACGACTACAATGGATTGTTCTTCAACACGCATTGATGTTAGTTCTCAGCTCGCATGTAGTCCAAGATGTGATCGTCGATTATTTGCTGTCATTTCATTAGCGCAGCCGGAGAAGCGCCTTTCTATTTTTGGTCCACGCAGTACGGAATACTGAAGACCGAGAACCACAAATCATGTTGCCACCATCACAAACAACACACAGCCCGTCTCGTCTGCCGGGGCACGGTGTGAGCCATGATCACTTTAACTGCTTCCCACTCTTCTGAGCCATCCATTATGCCGCAAGACCTCGTCTAAACTGTGCAGCGGCAACAAGCGGATATTCCTCTAAGCAGCCCACACATCCTTGCCGACGGTCTCGATCCAGTTTCCCAGTTGGTTGACGCTCGAATCCCAGTCCCTCAACCTGGTCCTCATGCCCTCAATCTGCTTCATGTCCAACACCTTTGGCTGAACCCAGTTGATCTTGGCAATCTGATCCACCTGGTCAATTGTTCCCTTCAGCAGACCCAAGCTCAAGGCCTTCATGATTAGGTGTTCAATTTGGTCGATGGGAACCTTGGTCTCCTGGGAGATGGCCTGGAAGGTCATGGTGCGGTCCTGAGGCGGGCGGCGGAAGACCGTCTCGGTGAGCGCGGCCAGGGAGATCTTCTGATAAAGGAACTGTTGGTGCTCCTTAAGGAGGTTGTTCTTGGAGATGTTTCCGGAGAGGACATCGTAAGCGGCCAGATCGCCGCGGTTGAAGGCGAAGAGGAGGTCGCGAAGCCAGGAGTGAGGGGTGTTCGTAAGGGAGTCGAGAATAGGGTGGAGAAGAAGCTCTCCGAAATTGTAGATGGAGTCTGAGACGAGGGCCGCAATGCTTAGGTCGTAAGCACGCTGCATGGTTTCCTCGCGGGGAAGCTCCGAAATGTCGACGCATGCGAGGAAGAGAAGAGCATTCTTGTAGTACGAAGCAAACTCTTGTTGTGACTGCAAATGTCAGCTGCATCATTCACGGTAATAGCAGAAGCGGTACCTTGTAGTATTCGGCGTTCACGCGGTAGAAGGACGCGTGAACGACGGTCTCAACCGTGTCGAACGAGTCCAGGATTCGCTCGCTTTCATCAAGCTTCTTCCGGGAGGCGGGGAAATCGCGCAGCTGTAGTTGGACGCTGGCCACGGCGACGGTGGCATAGACGTATGCATCTTGAGAGGCAGGCTTGTTGGCTTTGTCGGCAAGGCTCTGGAGGAAGGTCAGGCGCTCCTTATCATCTACATCACCGATGTTAGCTTCTTTTTCGACAAAACCTGCCCTATTCGAGTGTGCGTACCCTTGAACTGCGACGCGGCGCTCAGGCCCAGGGTGACGAGCTTCAGCTGGTTGATTTTGTCGGCGAAGGTACGAACGAAGGTGTTGAACAGGTTTATCCGCTGGGGGGCGCTCTGCGGATGGCTGTAGAATTCGACCAAGGAGTCGGTAAGCTCGTGCCACAGCTTGCGCTCCCAGTAATCCTCAAAGTTTAGGAAAAAGGGCTGCAGGTCATCGGGAGCGGCGTCGCGCTGCTCGGCAAGGTAGTCTGGAATCATCTCTAGGTCTTTGGCCGTCGGTCCCGCCATCTTGACGATGGAGTGCAAAGAGCAGGGCAGGTGGTTAGGCAGGCGGAAGATGTATGGCGGCGCGGCGGTGTTGGAGGACGTTGGTGGCAGAGGGTTGGTGATGTCGGTGCTAGTGGAGCTGCGGCGAGCTTCGCAGGCGCCATGGCCCCAAGTGGTAGCTTCTCCAATGAGCTCGCCGACGATCGGGCTGACATATCTCCGGCCGCCGACGCTGCCGGCCAAGCCCAGAGCAGCAACCACCAGCGCGCCCTCCGCATCGACAACCACCCGCCCGCCGCTCTCCGCTCTCGAACCCCGCACCATGGCCCTCTCCAGGAGTTGCTCCGGCCCCAGCGCCGGCCTGGCCAAGGCATTGGCTGCTCCTCGCTTTTCCGTCCCCTTCGCCCGCCCCGCCCGCCGCCAGGTCCACGATGTCGCGATCACTCGCACCGGCAAGCCCATCATTAGGATACCCGGTGGCAGGTGAGTGGTCTGGAACGCTGTCTGGGCACGAAGCTGGTGCTGACTTATTGCTACATAGATCATCGCTTGGAGGTTTGATCCACGCATAACCCACCTTTCCACCCAGCCGCGACTGACTCCTTCGCAAGGCCACACCGCAACCGTTTTCGGCGCTACCGGTTTTCTGGGCAGATACATCGTCAACAGACTGGGTACGAATTACTGCGCATAGTCTTGCCAGGGAGGCGCTGACGCCAGCATTGAACAGCACGCCAGGGTGTTACCGTTGTCGTTCCTTTCCGAGAGGAGATGGCCAAGCGTCACCTGAAGGTTGCCGGTGATCTTGGCAGGGTTGTTTTCATTGTAAGGAGGGCTTCCTTGCCAGCAAGCGCATGGTGTTGTTGCTTACCCAACCGCAGGAGTACGACTTGCGCAACACTCAATCCATTGAAGAGAGCGTCAGGCATTCAGACATCGTCTACAACCTGGTCGGCCGTGACTACCCCACCAAGTCAGTAAGCAAGCCGTCTGCAGGCGAGAACCGAATTAACGGCAGTGCGGCAGGAACTTTGACCTCGAGGACGTGCACGTTGAGGGTACCAAACGCATCGCCGACGCCGTTGCGAAGTACGATGTTGACCGTTTCGTCCACGTCTCGTCATTCAACGCTAGCAAGAGCTCGCCCTCTGAGTTCTTCCGGACCAAGGCTCAAGGCGAAGAGGTCGCGCGTAGCATTTTCCCTGAAACCACCATCGTCCGCCCCGCCCCCATGTTCGGTTCTGAAGATCGCCTCTTGAATCGCCTGGCCGGTCCTACCAACTTCATCACCTCCAACAACATGCAGGAGCGCTACTGGCCTGTGCATGCTATCGACGTCGGCATGGCGCTCGAACACATGCTGCACAACGACCACACCGCCTCGGAGACATACGAGCTTTACGGCCCCACCAACTACAGCACCGCCGAGCTCGCCGAGTTGGTCGACAAGGAAATCCTCAAGCATCGCCGTCACATCAACATTCCTAGGAAGGTGCTTCAGCCTGTCGCTGAGATCCTTAACAAAGTGCTTTGGTGGCCCATAATCTCGCGTGATGAGGTTGAGCGCGAGTTCATCGACCAACAGATCGATCCCACTGCCAAGACCTTCAAGGACCTTGATATCGAGCCCGTTGAGATCAAGAGCCTTCTCTACTACTACCTCAAGAGTTTCCGTAGCTCCACTTACTACGACATGCCGC
The DNA here is from genome assembly GCA_023087385.1 of Diplodia sapinea. NCBI lineage: Eukaryota > Fungi > Ascomycota > Dothideomycetes > Botryosphaeriales > Botryosphaeriaceae > Diplodia > Diplodia sapinea. The sequence goes on from JAJMYO010000149.1 coordinate 20,553, forward strand.
CGCAGACTGAGCGCGAGAAGCGCGAGGAGCGCCAGTACCTCCACGTCTTGGACGACCAGTGATTTACACCCTCAAGTTTCCTTTGTGTGCGTCCATTATTAGTTTTATTTTTCCAGGATGATTAGGGTTTCAGAGCGCCAAGAATCGAAGATAAGAAAGAATGGAAACCTTTTCGTGAGAGTGTATATAAAACAAGGCTAGCGCGGTTTCAGGCTGCCCTGTACTTGTAGGAGAGGCGACCGGACAGGCGAAATGGAAGTTTCAAAACGATCGCTAGGTTCGGACTGTGTATGCGTGAATTGTGCGAGAATTTAGTGAGTTCCAAAGCCACCGACCCTCCACACAACCACCACCAAATCCACCACCACGAAGGGCCGGGAAGGTACCTCCCCTTATAAGGATAACGCCCAACCGCTTATGCCAAATTACTGAATCGAAAGGAAAAAACCAAGATCTGAGCCGTAGCTCAGTCTGACCCACCATCCCATCCATAATCCCTCCGCTTTTGCCACGTTTGTTCGATGAGTAGTCTAGTGATACAGACTCGCAATGTGAACAAATCAGGAAAAGAACCAAACTAAAAAAGGGGGGGAATAAAAACTAGAAGAAGAAAAAGAAGGAATAGAAGAGGCAGAAGAGGAAACATGAGAAACGAGAATCCCATGATATCTTAGGATAATAACGTAAAGCTGGACAGCGAGCGAGAACAAATAAAAAGAACGGCGAACCGAGACGACGCGAAACCCCTTCGGCCTATGCAGTACCTTTCCTGCTCCTTCCTAAGTTCGGGTGAGACAATTCTAGCTCCTTTCTAGGAGGTCGCCTCTCATCCCTCCAGATTGCGCACCACGTACACCAACAGATAGGCCTCGGCCCTCAGCACGTCCGCTTCGCTCGCCAGCACAACCTTGCTGTCATCGAACAGGAACCAGTCGCCGCCCTTGCGCGCGTAACTTACGTAGTGGCCCGAGTCAATATTACCCTTGTGCACAATGACACTGGCGAGCTCATACATGCACGTAGGCGACGGGACGGCGCCGTTGCCACCGCCGCCGGCAGATTTCGAGTCCTTCGTGCCGTTTGCCAAATCTTTCGACGAGGAAGAGGAGCTTCGGGCGCGAGTGGTATACGGATAGAGGTCCAAGGAAGTGGGGAAGGAGATTTTGGTTTCAAGCTTGGTGGACGTTGATTTGGAGGTTTCGAAGCGCTGAGGAGGTTTCGTTAGCGGAAAATAGCCCCCTTGACACGAGACATAGTGATAACCCGCAGCCCTCTGAAAGGTGCGAAACTCGACATCCCGAGTCTATAACATACCTTGAGGTGAATCGGTAGCACCGGCGGCAGTTTCTTGATGCTCAATTGCTTCGTGGCACTCTGCTGCGTACCGCCGCACTTTTCGCAGGAGTACTCGGCTGCGGGCAGCTTCTCCTTTCCCGTGAAGCGATCCAAGCAATCTCTGAGGTCAATTGCCGGGTTTTTCTCTGAATTGCCATCCAACTTCCGTTTCTTCGCCTGCGAGCGCACATCCAATGATAGGTCCATGACCGGGTCAGTCGCTGTCGTCACATTGTGACATTTGTCGCACGTGACTGTACTCTGGAGCTTGCCCGAAAAGGTCTTGTGGATGAGACACGAGCACTCTTCGTCGCCGTCCTTGCCGTTGTTTTCGGTGCCGTCATTTTCCACATGGAGATTGTTGAGAATGAACTGCATGTACTCATGAGCGTCCTGCTGCTGGTACCCTGCGAGAGCCTGGAGGTTGGTTAGCAGGGTGGACTTGGGTACGGAGAATTCAGAAAGTATGCCGCGCCACCACGCTACGGCAACAGCTTTTTGGAGGAGGCCGTACCTGCGCGCCGGACCAGCTGCCCAGCAGCATGCTCACAGCACCGTATCCCTCGGTTTTCTCCAGCGAATAGTACTCGGTGAATATCTCATCCAGCGCACAGCTGGTGCAAGACTCCCTATCGCAGTCTTTGGACGTATGGCCCTCGCCGAGGTAGAAGGCCTTGATGAACGGGTTGTGTATCAGGCACTGCAGGATCACGCTCATGAAACATGTCTGACCCATGTTATACAGTCCTCGCAAACCGATGGCACGACAGGGGGCAAATGTGGAGTTCTGGGCGACGAGGCGGTAATCTTCTGGCGTCATGGTCTCTTCCAACCTTCTCTTTTTGCGGCCTGCCGATGATCAGCACCAAGCGAACCCTCTGGGCATAAGATGACGCGCCAATTGGCACCTACCTTGCAACAAGCGCACATTCTCCAGCATCGGGTCGTAGATGAAGTCCTTGCATTGCTGGCAGTACACGCAGCCCTGCTTCGATTCCACAGCTGTCGGCCAATGTTCAGTGTCAGGTCCATCCAAGCCAAGGCAGCCGGTTCTGCGCAACGGGTAGACATACAGAAAGCATGCTTCTTCGCCTCGAAATGTTCGTCGCGTAGCTCTGCGGTAAAGACGCCAACGCACTGCAGGCACATATACGTCGGCTTGAGCGAGAGGACGGGGCGGCTGTCGTTGTTGAGGCTCGATCGGTGGGTTTGCGGTATTATGCTGTGGCGGTCGTGGATGGTTTGGATGATGTTGGTGTACTGCTGCACCAGCACTTTGCGCCGCTCGGCGAACAGCGGCTCAAGGTGTTCTGGACATGGAAGGCGGCAAATGTCAGTTCGCGACGGGCTCTTCCTCCATCGGTTGCGCGCGCGCACGATGCACGCCTCTGGGCGCTTGCCAGGCACGCCGCGGGTTGAGACTCACCGCAGCCATAGAGTATCTGGGGCAAGTTGCTCGTGCCTGTGAGCAGCTTGCCCTTGGTGACCTTGTTGTTCGCGGACGGCCCTGCTGACTTGGGGGTCACGGTGATGGTGTCCATGGCGGGGCGGGCAGGTGAGGGTTGGGGATGCCGGGGTGTGCGAGGCTCGTGGTGGGGGCGCGCTACATGGCGCTCTTGCGGGCGGCAGTGGGAATGGGCTTGGGGCGCTTGGTGAGAGCGAGGCAGTTCGGTGTCAGATAGTGGTAGAGTCGCATTAGCGCGGATGTGCGCCGCGGACGGACAGGGACCTGCATGAGTCGCCGCCGATCCACAATGGCGGATCTCACGGGCGAACCCGCGTCCACTTTACCCGCACCCTTGAGGCCCCCAAGCCCTGTACACCACGTCACTGCGCGCTTCATCTCAAGGCCACACTCTGTCCCGAGCGGGCAATCGCTTTCACGCCAAACCGGCGGACAAACTACCTAGTACATCGTTACAAGGAAATAAATGAGAAAAAAACTCGCCGAGCTACACCAAACCAGGACTGCAACGCGATGCAAGAAGAACCCCCTATCCAGACCGTAGACATTCAAGTGGGACCGGCATGCCTCTTCGACGCCGCCGGCCAGCAAAGAAAGACATGGGGCGAGGCAGGCCCCCGAAATGAACGCAGTGGAACTGGCAACCCGGCGCCTGGTTCCCCAGAATGAAAGGTGAGGAGGGTAAGATGAGCGATATTTCACCAACATTGCCCACCCGCCGCTCAACCCGAAAGAGACGAAAGGAGTGTGTACCAGGCAAAACCAGCCAGGGGCTTGTTGCAACCGATGTCTTAGCCTCCGCAAGCTGCTTTTGCTCCAATGCTCCACCCTCGCCTTATCTCCAGGCCCCTCTTTTGTGGAAGTCGAGAGAAAGAGCCCTAAGAGACCTCTTGAATGCTTGATTTCAGCCCTGTCCTAGCCACCAGCACCCGAGACTTGCGGAAAAGCAAACCCACAAACCATCAGAAACCCATAACACCGCTTCGTTCGCACGGACGAGGAAAGGCATTCGCGTAAGACGTTACGAACACCTGTTGTACCGCAGCGCCATCCGTATGATACCCAACTGCTGGCCATACAAATCCAGCGTGCTGAACCGCTTGACATGCAATGAAGAAATAGCATCTTTCGTGCCTAACGGCGCTCTCGTTGCGGCCCAAAATCTGCCTCTACAGTCTTTCTTTCCTTTCGGCTTTTGAACACGAACTCCGCTAGCAGCGCCAAGTGGTCGCTTGGGAAGTGGAAGTTCGGGAATCCAGGCACGCGTTGCATGTACTCCTTGTCAACTTCTCCCAGGAGGCCAGTTGCATTGAGCGCATTTGTCGAGTAGAAGACGTAGTCGATGACCCCGGTGAATCCGGGCGTGTAGTTGGTGAAGCTGAGCTCGCCAATGTTTGAGTAACTCGACTTGAGGCTGAAAGGGTGAGACATTCCTTGCTTCGTGAAATGTCCGTATTTGTAGTTGCCAAGATCAGAGTGATCGCTGGAGAGCGCGCCGTGGGCAATTAGCTCATACACTCCAGAGTCGGGTGTCGAGTTGAAATCGCCGCACAACACCAGCGGAATCTGTTGCGCCTCAGAATAAGTCATCGAGGGCGCTGGTTCCGGCAAGGGTTCCGCAGGTTCCGCGTCATCTTCGTCGCCGTTGGCGTATTTGTAGATGGACTTGTCAGTGCAGGCCGGCCACTTGACATACTTCTCCGCGAATTTCTGGATCTGTTCCATGAGAATCGCCGCCTGAATGACCTTGACATCCTTGAAGATAGGGTCCCAGTATACGTGGGCGTTGACGACCATGAGACGCGCTCCTGACTGACGGTTCTCAAAGAATGCCGTTACAGCAATATTGTCCTTGGGCATGACACGGTTGAAGATATCGTGCTCGCCCTTCATATCAGGTCGATTGATGGCCAGGTTGGCGAAGTCAAGGAGCTGTTTGTCGAGGAGGATGAATCTGGATATGTCAGCCGACCCGAAAAATGACTTTGGGGTGTACTAAGACTTACTTGCTGTTCTTGTAGAAGATACAGCATCCGTCGACGAACTTGGCCTCCTTTTCAGCCATGGTCCTGGACCTCGACTTCTGCCAGTAGACGCCCTTGTAGTCGTTGTGAGCCAATGCCGGTCGGAAGTACTCATTGTAGCTCTCAGAATCAATCTCTTGAAGACAGATGATGTCGGGTTGGCGACTTCGCAATTCCTGCAGGATGAGATCCCTTCTGTGCTCCCAAGATAAGGCCCCGGATGGCGTGTATCCATAGTGCGACTGTGTTGCCATCCGATCGCAGAGAATGTTGTAGCTGAGAACTTGGAACTTGTCCTCCGGCGCAGCGGGCGTGTCATCGAGGACAATCCAGTCACGTTCCGTAGGCGGATCCGGTCCTTTGGTACAATTAGAATGCAAAACACGAATAGTAAACAAATTGACACTTACCTGGCGCTTGTTCACGCAGGTACTTGACAAGCTCAGTTGTGCCGTGCTCAACGATGATACTCTTCAGCTGATCATCAAGATTGGGGTTGCCCTCGATGCCGAGCATTTCCAATTGATACAGTGAGCCCATCTCGTAGGGCAGGGTCTCAATGTTATTGTCGAAGAGCAAGAGCTCACGAAGATTGACTAGCATACCGATTTCAGGAGGAAGCGTACGGAGCTCATTTAAGGACAGATCCAACTCCCTCAAGTTCCTAAGCCTTCCAATAGCGGGAGAGAGGAAAGAGAGCTTGTTGAAGTTCAGATAAAGCTTAGTAAGGAAGGTGTAGTCAAAAAGAGCCGGAGAGAGAACTTTGAGATTCTGGCCACCGAGATCCAGGGCCTTCCATATCTGCGAGTCATCCTTGTCACTGTTGTCCTTTGCAGCTCGATGACGCTCTTCCTTCTCAGGTTCCTTCGCCATTCCATTTGCCTGTGCGGCCGTTACTCCCTTGTTTGTTGATGGGTGGTTGCGCGCATGGGAGTGGGACATTGTCATTTCACGCGCGTGCTGTGCATACTGCAGCTGCAGTGCCCAGTGCTCGTTTGGGGCCTTTGCCAAGGTGCTGTGGACGCTTCCTGGAGTGCCATTCTGCAGATGATTGGCCCCAAAGTGCGGCGACGCGTTTGCCAGAACTCCATTCGATATGTTATGTTGGTGGTTGCCAAAGTTTGCTCCATGTCCACCGTGCGCACCATGATCATGATGCTGAGGATGCTGGTGATTCTGATGCTGGTGGTTCTGGTGTTGCTGGAACTTCGCCAGATTCATTTGCATCGCAAAGCGTTGGTGAGAGTTGCCGTTCAACATGCCGTGCTGCCCTTGTTGCGCGTGCGTTTGGTTATACATGCTGAAAGGGTTGTGCGCGGGCGACTGCGACCCAGGCGAGCGTGACGGCGAAGGCGTGTCCGGATTGAAGCCTATTCTGCCACCACTCGTGACCGGCGATCCTGTGCGGGGAAGGTTCCTAGGGAGGTGTGTTTGTTGGTTGAAGAAGAACTGCCCGGCTCCTTGCTGGAACCGGTAAGGACCATCGGCCATTTACAGTGGAGAGATAACCTCGTGGATGTGCCGGGTAAGCCGTATGCCGCTATGAATGTGGATGCGGGGGCGCAGAGGGTGTTGGGTGCGGGCGTTAAGTGAGCGGAAGAGGCTGGGGACGGTGGTGTCTTCTTCGCCTGAACATGAGCAACCGCGCAGCCGACACTCATCAAATGAATGCTGGGGAAGATCCACCGCAGCGCGGTCCGCGATGGCGCGCCAGTAAGGCAAGGTGTCACCCAGGCAAACGAACAGCGCGGCCGTGTTTGTGCAGGCGAGACCGAGGCTGGAGGCTATGGAGATTTTGCGCGCGGTGGCAGAGGAGCAGGGTCGCCGGGTGTTATACGGTCGCAGTGGCGGGCAGCAGGGAGCTGGAGCAAGACAGACGCGTGAGTAAGAGCCAGAGCCGGAGCAGTGTTTGGCTGGGAGGCGGGTGGTCTGGGATGACGAGATTGTTTCGCCGGACGGACCTTTGGGATAGCAGGCACGGGGACGGGCGTCGGTGCTGGCAGCGCGGGGGTCGGGCGGCCAGGCTGGAATCAATGGGGGTGAGACGCAGGCGCAAAGAATGGGCGTGGGCAGTGAGGTGCACGATGGGGTGGTCGGCGGCGGGCTTGGAGGTAGGTCTCCAGCTCACAGGCGAGCACAGATCGGGAATGCACGTGACTTTGACTTGACCCGCCTTGCGGCCTGGACTTTACCATTGCGGCCTCAGCGTGACTGCAGCGGCGGCGGGACGGACCCGCCTGGTGGGATCATCAGGCCCCTCGCGGCGCTGCCTCTCGCGCGCAATGCATGCCTGCCATCACCTGTTTGTGCGGCAGCGCTTGCGTGATGCTGCCAGGGCCTGCTGGGCCTTTGACTGGGGCGCTGGGTCTCTGCTAGCTGCAGTCGCCCCGTCCAGTCCGGTCGCGGCAGCTCCAGCGCGCGGCCAGACGGTCGCAGTCAAGTCAAGCTCAGGCGCCACGGCGGGTCTCTCGCACGCAGCAGCAGTGATTGGAGCGTGGCCACCTCGGCTTCGCTGAGGCTCATGCCTCCACAAGTTGGCGCGAGGGGTTGCGAAGGTGAAGCTTGAACAGTCTCACCTGAGGCTGAGCGATTCATAGCTGCGCCCTGGCTGACGGCTTCCCACGCCCCTCTCCCGCCGCCCCTCTGCGCTCAACGCACTCGTCCCGCCCATGCCTCGGGCGGCGCTCCTCAGGCAGCTCTCGCATTCCGCCGTTCCGCGGCCAGCGGGCTATTCACCGACGCTCGAGCGCCGCCTTAATAAGTCCGATACAGTGGGGAAGGTCGACAGACTGGGATACGGGCCACGGGCCGACGCCTTAGGATGGAATGGTACATGGTAAAGAATCACCCTTTGCACGCATCAGGGGGCCGTTTCCACTGCGCGGATCATGGCTAAGGCCGAGACTAGTACCGCTACCAAAATGTGCCCTCCTCCCAGCTCCAGCGCCCCAGAACCGCTGCCGCAGACGACCTGGAGGGGCTGTTGAGTCGAAATTCCATCGTCGCATCCAGCAACGTGAGCTCATCATTGGCCGCCATGGAGGTCGCGCGCGGCTCCACCTCCAGCTCCCAGTCCACTCACAGCAGCGGTGACAGCCACCAGCCGCTGCTGGCCCCCTTCGTCATCCGCCATGGCCGCCGTTACCTCAAAGACCTGCCCTATCCGCTCCCTTGCGACCTCCCTGAGCTGCAGCGCCAGAACCTGTCCACGTTGCTTGCCGTCAGCGCCATCGGCAAGCCGATATGCACCCCGCGCATCAAGAAAATAGCCCCGAAGAAGGTGCTAGAGATTGCCTGCGGGAGCGCATACTGGACGTCGCTGGCCCACGAGTATCTCTCTGGACTCGGCATGACCGACGTCGAGTTTACCGGCATCGACATTGTCCCTATGGCTGCCGACTTGAACAAGCAGGGGATCAAGTGGCGCTTCATCCAGCATGACCTGCGCAGATTCCCCTTGCCTTTCGAAGACGAAGAGTTCGACATCGTGGTGTGCAAGGATCTCGGGCTTGTGATCCCTACTGGCGTTCCCTCACAGAAGGCGCTGGAAGAGTTCATCCGGACCGTCAAAAAGGGTGGCGACCTGGAGTGCTGGGACGTCGACTCTGTCATCCGCTCTCTTCTGCCCCATCCTCCTCCGCCACTGCGCCACAATCAGGGGGATGAAGACCAGTGTGCGAAGACTGCGACATTCTTGATTTCGCCTTCAACGCCGTTCGCCAGTTGTCAGAACAAGTACCTACAGGACGCGAGCGACTGGATACAGGATGCTGTCGAGAAGCGACAGCTATACACGATGCCGTGCTCGCGTATTCTGCAGTTGCTCTTGCAAGAAACCGAGACTTTGAAGGACGTCGACTACCGCAGACTGGCCATTCCCTTAGGGGAGATGCGCTGGGAAAGAGAAATGAGTGGTGAGAAAAGGCCGCTGAAGCGCAGGGACAGCGAGCTAGCAGCGAAGTTGAAATCGGGCGAGGACTCCATTCTGACCGAGGAGCAAGCTGCTCTGAGGAGCACAGCGCTCACCGTTGTCATCCAGTTCATTGAAAGCTTGGAACCATTGTTGAAGGAAGCCAGTGGAAAGAACCAAGAGGAATGGCAGCGGTGGTGGGGTTGGATGATGGACGATCTTCTCCAGCAGAAAGGCGCCTCGAGCGGAGAGTGCCTAGAACTCGGTGCCTGGTGGGCCGAAAAGATCTGAGAAGCCTTATACCCGTTATACTTTTCCGCTTGCTTGCTTTTCTTCATTCCCTTTGGCAGCTTTGATAGGACAAGAACCTGAGTTTGCTTAAGCCTTCTCATACCGCTGACGTAGTATACGATATCTCTTCAAATAGTATCTATATGTTTGTCAGGCCATTAAGCTGATGGTAAGATACGTGTATAGACATATACTGTCTGCGGGTTGGAGTAAACCTACAAGGTCTCAATTTCTACACGACGGCTGTCAGCTGATTGTCTAGATTCAGAGGCAGCGCAGTGGGTTGCAAAAAAGAATCGACCCCTCAGTGTCCCGCCACATTCTTGCTACGTAGGTAGTCGGAGCAAATATCTGGACGTGGATGGAAGTTTCTTTACAAACACTCCAGATATAGTATTCCGTTACCCACGTAAGTAGAGTGCAATGTCTCCGTGAGACAGGTGCAGGTGGGATTAATTCTCTTGCAACCTGTTGTGGCGGTAGCTCGTACCTTTCTTCACGAATTCGGCCCTCTCGATTCCCCGCTTGATCTTCTCTTCGTCTCTCAACCCCGACTGGCTCGCAAAGGCCTTGTGGAGGCGTGTCCGGAAGAAGTCGTAGCCCATGGGGTACTCCCTGCCGAGGTACAGCAACTCTACGTCGGATCAGCACTTGATCGCTCATCGTGCCAGCAGAGTCAATTCACCCTTGTAGATCCGGATGACCTGATGGCGCAATCCCGGGTTGATTGAGGACATTGTTGGGCGGCTGCAGATCGATTAGGACAGTAGCGCAGGCAGTTCGAAGAGAAAGCGAGCGGACGCAGGAGGTTTGGGGGATGGAGTTGCTTTTTCGGAAGAGGGCTGACGTCGTGGATGCCGCGGGGCCGAGGAAGCGTGGCTGGCGGGTCCCGTCCTGTCCTGTCCCTTGCGCGACTTCCCCGCGGGACGTGTCCATCAGTCTGAACCAACGTGCAGCGGCCCCTAGTATCACTGTTCGTGTCGCCTGTTCGCCATTGACACTCCTTTCCCCGACCATGAGACACTCTGCCGCCCGCCCGCTGCTCGCGCATCTCACGCCGCCTCTTCCGGTATACCGACGGCTTCCTTGTGCATACCACTCTTCCGCATCTGGCGATCCATCTGCACCTCCTGCCGCTTCATTGAGCCCGAAATGGCTCTCGGACGTCAAATACCGTATCGGAAAGTGCATTACATTTGGGTTGAAGCCTGAACAGACTCATGCTGCCGGCGACATGCTGAAGGAGCTGGCTCGCGATTGGAGGGAGCTTGTCGCGGGGAGCGAAGGGTTCTTGACAGAAAGGAGCAGGAGGGGACTCTATCGGCGGGAGGTCGTGTGGGGAGAAATGGTCCGCACCTCTCCCCCTCACGGCAAGCAATGGCAGAACACAGGCTGATGAGTATTTTTCGGGCGGTGCGCAGGATAGCATGGTGAGTCACAGTAATCCTGAGCTCGATTCTAAACAGATAGCGCTGACTGGGGTTCGCAAAGGGTATGCGCCGATACCACTGTACGGGTCTCAGTTTATTGACACGCTGCAGGTCATGTCAATAATGTTGTCTACAACCGGTACGCAGAGTCGGCGCGCGTCAACTGGGGGCTCAATTTCGCCAATGTCCACGACCCAGCCCACCGGAAAGAATGGGGGGAAATCATGACCCCGAAGGCAGACGGACTTATCCTGCGAAGTATCCGAACTGACTACAAGTTTGTGCGTACTTCTGCTTCGGGCGCATGTTTGCGCGTCCTTCTTATCTTCGGCCGATGGGCATCTGCGTGCTGACTGCACTCGACCTCTCCCAGCCGATGACTTATCCAGATCGTGTAACCGTGTTACACAAGCTGCGCTCTCAGCCTACGGATGAAACAGACTCTTTCATTCTGGATGTCGTCATCCTCTCCGAGCGGCACCGCCGGCCAGCCGCACGGTGTGTAGAGGACATTGTCGTGTATGATTACCGGCGGGGCAGGAAGACCCCTCTTAAGCCATTCATGCTGAGGCAATTTCGGGAGACGTTTGCGCTGCAGGAGGCAGCCAAAAAGAAGTACAGCGAGAGGGTGGCCTTGTTGTTAAAGCAGGTTAGGACGCTGGAAACGTCCAGCTGGGACCGGCCAGATGCAAAAGAGGACTTTGGCAGCGCCAGCGCTTGAATGGTGCTAAAGCCTTACAAAGCAGAGCTGGCTCTCTATAGTCATCGGCGCGGGCATTCACGTGTACGACGCGGGGTGGAGGAATAGCGATTGGGCAGATCTCTAAGCAGCTATATCGGGCATAGATTATGAGAGCTCTGTGTGTGGGATGACTTCAGTTCAACGGCTCGCGTGCGATGGCGTCGAAACAACACGCCAGGGCGGGAGAGGATTGCGGAGAAGAGCCACAGGCCCAAGCCCACGCCGCAGGACGAAGCAATCTCGCGTGTGATCAAGAAGTCTTGACTGTCCACACTGCAGGACCCACTGCGGGCTGACAGTCGCGCGGAAGGGCAGATGCAGACAGGCCATTTGTGAATTTTCGCGGTGATCTTTACCCAAGAGCCTTGTTTAAGCATCTGGGATCAAGGGGCAGCAGGGCCAGCAGCTAGTCCCGTTCGGCGGCAGTCGGCGTCCTGGCAAGCCCGGCGCCGGGCTCCTATTCGACGGACAATCTCACGATAGACGGCCGCTCTTGGTGCTCTGCGCTGGGCGGGGCAGCCGCTGCGCGCGAATCGCTGGCAATGCAGTCTGTCCTCGGCAGTCACGATCGCCTGATGGAGGCCGCCGATGCGCTGGAGGTTGATCCGCCGTGGTTGGCCGTGTCCAATAAGGCGCTGCTAGGCCGTATCCGTCTGGCAAGCCTTCCGCGATCGACGCTGCGCCGGCGACTCGTTAGGCGTCATGTGCTTCCGAGCGGCGGCCGGGAGTTTCTGCGCTGGCCGTGGAGCGAGGGCGAGAGCGTCGCATGCGAGCCCTCAGCTTGCCTTAGGGCGCTGCGAGCGTGGGCGCTGCAGGCATGAGCCGGCGGGTGCGGGCGACGAGCTTGTTTCGCGGTGGTGCAAACCTAGTCTTTGGGGGCGCTAGGCCGTGGATGCGCTTCTACGCAAATCGCCAGGCCTGTAGCGCAGTCTAGCGCAGTCATGGCCCTCTGCTGTCTCGTTTCAAAAACCTTCCGCTCCATCGCTCCCACGGCACCGCTCCTGTCAGCGACACCCACGCCCCGCCCACCCACCGTCCCCCCACTGGACCCTGATTCTTCTCTTCCTGCGGTTCTGTTCCTGCGCCGGGCTCAGAGGGCACCTCGTCGAGCCGGCCCTGGGACCTGAAGCCGTCACCGCGGCCCGCTGATGCCACCGAAGGGCAAGAGGAACGCGGCGAACACACACGACAAGCGGCATGAGAACGGCCTCGCGGCGCCCGGAAAGCGCATCCCCAAGCAGCGCTCCAATCCCGCTCTCAACGGCCACGCAAATGGAAAGCCCCCGCAGAGCTCTCCGCCGTTGCCGCCGCCAGACCTAAGCACCAACCCCAGCTGCCCGGCTCCTGGCAATGCCCCAGTGCACGCGACCCTCCCGGACACACAGATGCCAGACGACCGGCGCCCGTTGCATGCGAGGGGCCGCGCTGTCTCCGAGGCCTCCCACGACGCGTCCGACGCTGGCTCTGTTGAGCCCCAGAACGGCTCCGCCGATGGACACTCGCGCCTGTCGCTGCACCGCGCCGCCGTGCACCAGCACCGCAGCCAGGTGGGCCACAAGGGCAGCTCCGCTTCTACGGCCATGACCATCATCTCCTCGTGCCCCGTGTGGGATGTCGTCGCCATCCTCATCATCCTTCTGCAGCTGCCCTCGACCGTTCTCACCGTCATTCATTTACTTTTCGCTACACTCACATTCGTGCCTCCGAGCAGCACCGCTTCGCTGTCCAGCCTCCCTAGCTTCAGCGAGGTCTTCAAGGGATCACAAGGCATGCCGTCTCTGGGCACCATCGTGCTCTGTGATCTGTTTGCCTTGATCATATGGGGTTTCCTTCCCATGTTCGCCCAAGGCGTGGCCTTCGATCTTGCTCAGGCCGTCATCGCGATCTCGCTGGGAGGCGCCGCCGCCGGAAAAGGTGGCGTCTCGCAGAGCGTACTCGTTTGCGGAGGCATCATTTTCTTTTCTCACGCATATCGTCATCGTACCATCCGCACCTACGTCCTCCGCTACCTCCATTTCGTATTGTCCAGGGGCGGATTCGATAACTTTACCCCTCCCTCCTCCGATTCGATTTATCCGGAGTCCGCACATGTGTCCCACGGCTGGCCGCGCTCCGTGCTAGGATTGCATATTTTGTCGCAGGGAATACTCCGCCTCGGCCGGCGTTGGTTTATAGCCAAGCAAGACCGGCTCCCGACAACAACGTCGAATAGAAGGACCGATGTCGACACAGCGGCAGCTCCCCAACTGCCCCGTTCTATTCCGGACTCTGGGATAGACAGCAGCACTGGTGCGGCAGCCGATGGCCGGCATCCGGGGCCTTCCCCGTCAGGCGTTGATGGTCGAGAGAGATCTTTCAGTTCTGTTTCTAAGAAAAAGAAAAGGCAGGCGACTCAGGTTCGGAGTCAACAACCTTTTTGGGCCGCTATTGCGAGCACAAAAGTTACTTTTTGGAAGGAAGTGCAGCAGAGCAGCGAGTCTGCCGACGGTCATGAGGCGAATTCAACGGACATTAATCACATTGGCAACGCTCATTTCAAAACTGGGGAGGATAGGGTATGGATTCTGGATGTCGGCGCAACGGAGATCTCGTTTGGTGCTAGCGTGGTAGAAAAGAGTACGGTGAAGGGAAATGGAGGAGAGGAGCAGGAGTCAAGCCTTGGGGCAGGCATCGACAAGTCGAAGCCGTTCTACGTACGTCTCAATGGCACTAATTGGGCGTCCACGTACATCGTTTCGGCCGGTCAGGATCAAAAGGCGGGTGATGGGGCATCTAGGATGTGGTCAGGCAAGATCTTCGGCCTCACGTCGCAGCAAAACTACAAGTGCGAATTCGTCAGGACGGATGATCGGACCACTATACATTCTACCAGTCTTATCACCCAGGCGGCTCCAAGCGCCGAGCAAGGTATGTCCTCCTTACAGGCTATCTGTGATTGTCCGTCTGATCACTCTTGGATAGCTTCGGCTGTTTCTCCCCCAGCGCATCAGACCCTACGACCGCAGTCTCCCAGAACCCTGCTTCGGAATAATGTCACCAATCTTGAACACGAGCTCCAGGAATTGAAGATCCAGCAAAAGCGTAACCAGAGATCGCATGGCAAGGCTCTTGCGGCGGCGAAAAAAGAAGTCGACGTGGTGGAAGGCAAGATACAGACCTCGGGTGGCAACGACGACCGGTTGAAGCAAAAGAAAAGACAGCTGTCCGAGGCGATTCGTCAAGCAGAGGAAGCAGCTTCGGACATGTCTTCTCACAACTCAAACCTGGCCAACATTCCAGAGGAAGACCTGACGGAGTTCCATACCGAGGAACGTAAATGGCGCCGGGAGAAGGACCGCTTGACTGCCGCTACTGAGGAGTACGAGCGCTGCAAAGCTGAGGTTGACAAGGAAGTTTCCAATGCTGAGTCCGAGTACGCTTCGATTGTGAAGAAACGCGAACGTCTCCAGGCCAGGCAATCCAAGCTCAATGAGCAGCACGAGCGCCTCAGTTCGCTTAATGCGCAGGATCAGGACGCGCAGGCCCGGAAACTCAATGAACGCGCGGCGTTGATGGCCACACGGGCTCAGCACGAGTCGCAATACCTTGGTCAAATCATCAACAACGAGCACAACGCCATGGACATCCAAAACAAGACCATGTACATCAACCAGCAGATTCAGCATTTGCAGGCGATGCTCCAGCAGCCGCAGAACCCCAGCCCGCCGTCCGTTCCGACCACGCCTGAAGGCCCACTCCCTGGTACCACCGGGTCCACCTCGCACAACAACTACACGCCGGTGTTCCAATTCCCGCCACTTGCCGGACAGATTAATGGCACACCCAGTTCTATTCATCGCGAAGGCCGAGGCCGGTCGAGTTCCATGCTCTCTGACATGTCTGGCTTCACTGATCACAATGTCGACCCACCACCGGCCTATGCGCCCATTGCTGCACCTAACTTTTCCTTTGCCCCCGGCGCCTTTGGCAACGGTCAGTTCGGCGCGTTCACCGCACCGATGGTGAACGGCACCAAGGCGCGTAAGGGCAGCAGCGGCAGCAGTGGTGGCAGCGGCACAGGCTCAGGAAGTGGCAGTGCGCCAGGCAGCCAGAGAGACCCGACCAGTCCCGTGAATAAGACGTCTAGTCCAGTTGGTTCCGCGACTGTGCCTGTGGGGCCTGGTGTTGTCGGTGGTCCCTAACGCGCGTGCACGTTCTCCATTGTTGCTCCATGCACCGAGTAGTTTTGACTTGAGTAGATAGCCTTTGTGGGAAATGCATCCGTTGTTTCCGTTTCCTTTCTACATGGCGTATCTTGCTTGTGACTTTGGTGTGAAGTTCACGGTTGGGGGGCATACGTCATCTGCCGAGGATTCCGACGCTGGTGTCCCATTTCGGACAGGTAAGGCAGTACGATTGTCTGTCTAGTCACCACAATCGTGCTCATCCATGGTCAATAATCCTAACCTTGGTTGCTTTGTCCACCGGCGTCCTGTAAGCTGAGTCTGGCAGCTGGCTTCGTTTGCGTGGTTCTGATGGCCGTGTTCCACTAGCTCGTCCCAACGTACGGACCGTCAGCACAGCTCAATGCCGCTGATTCACGCCCCTTTCGAAGAGGGCATATCACTATACACGCAAGCTGAGTCGGGTATGGACTCTACATGAGTTCAAAAGCGGCTGCCTGGAAATTGTGTTTGCGAAACGGTACGGCCGCTCTTGCAAACATCATAGCAACAGGATTAGTGCTTCTACGCCGCAAGGGACATGATGCACTGGAAAGAGCGTGCCAGCACTTCATGCAGGACTGTTACGTTGACTAGTGGTAGTTTCTAGAGAGCACGCGGAAACCGTCGGTCGTAGGGGCTCGGCAGCTTCTCCACATTGCCTCGCATCAAAGCTTCAGCCAAGCTCGAGCTTCCAACACCTTCACAACATGCCGCCAGTACTCAACCGCGCGCCGCTCTTCGCGCGCACTCTCCTGCGCAATGTGCCTGTCAACTTCCGGGCAAGCTCGAGCTCTGCTCAGCCCCTGATCAAGCTCACCAACATCCCCGCACCCCATAGCGGCACCATTCGCGTGCTCTCGCTGAACCGGCCCGAGGCTCGCAATGCCATCTCAAAGGCTCTGCTCTCAGAGCTCATCCAGCATGTCAATGCCATCCATGGCGAGGGCACCAAACCGATCACGCGCGCCCTCGTCATCGCCAGCGAGATCGACACCAGTTTCTGCGCTGGCGCAGACCTGAAGGAGCGCGCGACCTTCACCCAGGACGAGTACGCCCGCACCCGCTACTAAACCCAGCAAGCGTGGGAATCATACTGACGATGCCATCTTGATTGACCAGGACGGCCGATTTCCTGTCAAAGCTACGCGGCGCCTTCAACTCCCTCTCCCAACTGCCGGTGCCCACCATCTCGGCCGTCTCGTCGCTCGCATTCGGCGGCGGCCTCGAACTCGCCCTCACGACGCACCTGCGTGTCTTCAGCAGCAACGCCGTCGTCGCGCTGCCAGAGACACGGCTCGGAATCATACCCGGGGCTGGCGGCACGTACCGGCTGCCTGCGCTGGTCGGGTTGAACCGCGCGCGCGACCTCGTCCTGACCGGACGTCGCGTCGGCGGCCCGGAGGCGTACTTCATAGGCCTGTGCGACCGGCTCGTGCAAGTGTTGCCGGAGGAGATTGGTCAGGAGGGAGTTGCGCGGAAGAAGGTGCTGGATGAGGCGGTGAGGCTCGCCATGGAAATCTGCGAGGGTGCGCCCATTGCCATCAGGGCCGCGTTGGCAGCGGTTGAGGGCTGTGCTGGCGGAGAGGCGGTAGAGAATGAGATGTATGGGGCTGTCGTGGACACAGAGGATAGGTACGAGGCTCTTGCGGCATTCAGAGAGAAGAGAAAGCCGGTCTTCAAGGGCAGGTAAGCCTGAAAGCTGCAAATGCCTGTAAATGATCAATTGGCACTGCTTCTCGCCGCGCATATATTCCGGCAATGCACTGCGGGCGTGATAGCCATTCGCAGCAATTGAACGTGTTCGTACTCGAACGAATAAAGCTGCGCTTGCCGGTACCTGCCGGTTTAGGCAGGCTTCGGCGCAGAGAGAGACATAGCCCCAAAGGAAGACGGGCCAGGAACAGCCGAGAAAGTGTCTCGAAACCGGAGAGCAGGACGGGCGGACTGCGCAAAGGCCGAGCGAGCCGGTGGGGTTCTGAGGTGGCCCCGTGGCGGGGTCGCAAGCGGCGGGCAGGGATGTGACGTGGGATGGACGAAGGCCCCGAGAGTCCGACTTGATAATCAGCGACCCAAGCCTCACCACGCGACTTCTTCCTGACTCCTGCCTGCCGCGCTCGCCATGTCCACCCGTCTGCTGCTGTACTCATAATGCTCTGCTAAATGAATCTCCGCCCTGCCTCCGCCATGTCAGGCAACCCCTTCCGCCGCTCCCAACCGCCGCCTGCGCTGCATCCCGCCAGCGCCGACGCATCCCGCGCACCCGCCAAACAGTGGTCTGCCGCCGACCAAAAGCGTAGGGCCTGTCCAGTCCAACGCCTGCCAGCATCATGTTGACCCATTGTCCACAGCGCCCGCGCGGACAAAGAAGCACGTTCGTCTAGCATCCCCCCCGGCCTCTCCGCCGGAACCGCCCAGTCCGGAAGTAGACAACAACCTCGCGAGACGCTTGAGCGCCGCTCACCATGCTGGCTCTCCGCCGCCGTCCGTGGACACTACCGGCGATCCTGGCGATATTGCTCATGCGCTGTCCGACGATAGCACCCTCGACCAAGACTCCCCAGACGACGATGCGCCGCTGAAGCCTGCGAGCGGCGACACGCTCCCGCGCTTCTCAGGCATACCCAACCCGTTTGAGCGCACCTTGGCAAGCATCGAACCTTCCACACACCAAAGGGACGTCGAGTCAGAAAAGACCGACTCGAGCGGGGAAAAGATGGCAGGTCACAAGACGAAGGGATCCATGGATGTGGACTCGTTCAAAAAGCTGCTTATGACCGGCAGCGCTGATGCCACTCCTTCCGATGGATCTACAACCACGGAAGCACAGCCAAAGGCAAACGTCCATATAGGCGGTGATACCAGCAGTGGGACTGATGCCTCCTCCGCCTCCAGGAACTCTATGTTTGATTCAGTCCTTCGGGCCCATGATGACTCTCGCCAGAGTTCTTACGAGAGGACCTCATTTGATGGCGGCAACCGAGACGACCAGTCGACGCTCATCGGCGCAGAGCAAACGCGGCCGAAGCCGAAGCCGCCGCCCCCGAAACACAGGCACGGCAAATCCATAACACGAGCACCACAGACCGTCTCATTCTCTGATTTTTCTCCATCGCTCTCCTCTCCGACCACGAAGCCCGATGGCCCAAAGCGAACACCTTCAAACGGACAGAAGCCGCTCCCTCCGCGGCCCCGCGTCCCTTCAGGGCAGAAACAGAAGGATCCTCCTTCACCACTACCACCACCAGAGTCACCGGCATCCTCGGATGAAGCGACTGAAAGTTCTCCACCTGTCAAAATCCCGGAGCTCTCTGCGCCACAGCGGCGCAAACCCCCAACCCCACCTCTGGCTCGGCGGCAGAGCCAGCTCAAGTCGTCCGATGCACGTTCGCGGAGCAATTCGGCCGCAAAGGGGTCGTCCCAACCAGAAACGCCCCTCTCATCCACAGAGCAAGTTCCCACCACGTCAACCGCACAATCCACCACTTTCAACAAACCGCCGCCGCCCCCACCTACCCGCCGTTCCGGTGCTAGTTCTTCATCGACTGCGGACCTCAATGCCAATGCGGTGAGCCGATCTTCATCCCGCCGCTCTACCGCCAGCTCCATGCACAATCCCTCCCTAAGCATCCGTACCAACCGTCTTTCAGGCTCTGCGCTCGACATGGCCAGTCCGACTGTCAGTGGTCCTGCCCCTCCCCCTCCCCCTCCCCGCCGTGGCAGCAGCAAGAGTAGTTTCGAAATGCAGCGCCCTAGCGCTAGTATATTAGCAGCCGCCGCGGGTGGAAGTAGGCGAACGAGCGGCGAGTTCAAGAGCAGGAGTCGGACGGCAAGCGGCGCAAGTGAGAGGGCGTTGGGTGAATACGCTGTGAAGGAGGAGGACCCGACGATCTCGAACGGTTCGATTGGCGCTAATGCTGCGGGTGATGCTGGAGGGATGGATATGCTGAGTGAGTTGGACAAGCTACAGCAAGAAATCGAGGCCTTACGGCAGAAGTCGACCACGAAGGCGTAGTTCAGCGACCGAGACTTGGAGTGAGCGGCATTGGAATGGATTTGCTTGGCTTGGCTTGGCTACAGGAGTAGCAACTGATCATGGTACAGCGCGTGTGTTTATGTCATTGGATGGTATAGCCTTTCTGGAAGTGTCGAGTCCTATTGCATTGTTCCATTGTCTTCTCTCGGTACGTGTGTCCCCATTGTCTCATATTGTTTCCCCTATTACAGACTCCTCTCCGTCAATGCTTGATCGTGTGATTCCTGCCGTCGTCCCAAGCTACGCCGAAAGAGAGGTAGGCGTATCGGATTAGTTATTCCCCTTCGTTGGCGTTAGAAATAGCATCATCGCGAGAGAGGAGAAGAGCATGACATGCTTCTTCTGTTTTTCCTCCGCTCGTTCCTGCTTCGAATTTTTCCATCCAATTCCATCTCTTTCCTTTTTCCGTCTCTTTAGCGGTACGAATTGCGCATATCCATGATGTGCGTGGGGTCAATGAGAAGAAGAATTCCCTCATGCTTCCTTTCTAATATGCAAATGAATGAGAATCTTCTGTGTTGTACATTAGCTGAAGCGTAATGAACAGTGATAAGTAGCAGCACGTTTACAGTTCGCCGTAGAGCCCTTTCCCATTCGTGTTTCATCTAGACGTGGGGACAAACTGTCGAGTGTTCCGCTTTGTCTCTAATTCTGTAGGTATCGCAAGTTCCCTACGACATCTTTGCGCTCTATATCTACGTCTGTCTCTGGTGTTTGATTGCTCCCTGTACCCATGGATATTCGTAATAACTACTTTAGCTTTTCCCCTCCTTATCCAACGACGATGTCACCTACAGACAACGCGGTCCATAGAACAAGTCAAATCCCATCTTCGGCCTTCGCAATTCTACCGCTTTCACGTATAAACGCCCCACCCCGTCTCTGCCCCGAACCACCTCCGCGCCAGCCGAAATCCACTGCCCGTAGGCTGGCTGAAAGCGATGCGCTCTTTGAGCAGACCCTTGCGTTTCTCGCCGCCACCACCATCATTTTCTTCGCAACGGTAGGCGCAGAAATCGCGGGCAGCGGCGTCGAGAAGCGCAATGGCGATGCCATGCCGCCGGTGCAACGACGAGACCCAGATACGCGAGATGCCGAGGTCGGCTGGCTGCGTGATGGACGAGAATGTGAGCGTTCTAGGAGTAGTTGGCGTGGTTGTTATCGTTGTTGAATGACAGTCGGATGAGGCGCCAGTAGAAGGTTCAGTAGCGTCCTTCGAGCCTGTCTGGTCTTCTGATGTTTTTGTGCTTGCCACAGTTGTCGTCTGGGCTTGGCTCGAGCCGTTCTCGGGTACATCTACGACGCGGTACGCTTCGGTGATGCGCTCAGCAAGGCAAAGGCCTACGCATTTTGAGCCTCTAATGTAGAGGTATGCCTTGAAGCGATCCGCGCGCATCACATCCACCCCGCGTGTTCTGTTCCTGCCGGTTCCATTGGTTCCGGCACCCCTCTGCGGCTTGGACTCGATTTTCGTGTCAATGCCCGCACTTATGTTGTTCCTCACGTGCTCCCCTTTTCGTGTATGCTTATTCCCCGCATCCTCCTCGACAGCAACCTGGCCCCACAGCTCGTGGTCCGGGATCTCCACCGCTCCCAGCTCCCTCTCCACAACGTCCAACACCTTCCTCACCCTCGTTCTCGCTACCGCCTTCTCCCTCCTCCCCACGACAACCACAAAATCCCCATCTACACCCTTCTCCCAGACAATCTCCCCCGCCCCTCTACCCTTTTCCGCACTTCTCGCAAAGAACCCTTTGCCCACGTCCACTCCGCCGACGTTCATCGCATGGAAACGCTTGTGCAACGCCGCGTCCTCCGCGTTCGACGGCACGTACGCCATCCCGCACGTCTTGCACGTGCGCTGGACAGGGGCAACGCCGAGATCGAGCTGGAGCTGCGTTAGGCGTCGTTGCCGCTGCTGCGGAAGTTTCTCCTTGCTGCTCGTCTTGTCATCTGAGGGTGCCGTAACTTGTATTGCTGACGGCGATGCCGTTTTGGTTCGGGCATTGTCGGCATTGTGGTGCCCGGCTAGTGGCTGCGGGCCGGCCGTTGTCGCTGTCATTGCTGCTGCTTCTCTGCGCGCGAAGAACGAGAAGGTGGGTTTACGCATTGGCAGCGGCAGCGGAGACGTGGGCTCGACGGTTGCTTCGATTGTTGGGGGTGGTGGAGAAGAAGGTGGCGTTGACGAGGGTAGTGCGGCGCTGCTGGTGGTGTGGAGTGGTGAACGGGCAGCATCGCTACGGAGGAGGGTAGGGTCGCTGGATGGTGAGAAGGCGTCATCGCTGTCGAGGATACGACGTTTTTTGGCAGGCGGATCGGAGGAGGGGTGGGCTGTTCGTTTGAGTCGCGAGTAGGTTTTCATCGTTCGTATAATGGACGTGCGGCGCAATGCACGAAAGCGATGCGACTTCAAAGAGTAGGGATGCGGGCGCGAGGAAGACGCGTCGGGGAGACGCGTTGCGGACGGGAACCGCGTGGACAGGGGAGGTGGGCCGACCGACGGCTGGCCCGAGCTCGGCAACTCCACAACTCCGCCCTTCGCCCTACAACGCCAGTCACTCTTGCGCACCCGTTGCGGTAATTGGTGGTGGCATCGTTGCAAATGCCCTGAACAACGTACCGGCTTGACCGGAGAACGATGATTTCGTCCACTAGAGCTTACCCTACTACACGTCTTGTGACTCAGCCACGGATGACTGGCCGCTTCGGCACCTTCCTTTTCCGTCACTCTCAATCCACAGCATCTAACCTGAGCATATCTACTCATCCACCAGACTTCTCAGCTTTGGCCGTTCATAGATTTCCTGACTGCCTTCGCACCTTTCGGCAATCTCAGTAAAGATGACCGAGAAAGGCACCACCAACAACGCCTCGGCGATGGACAAGGCAGCCCCTCTATTCCCGCCCCCTCCCCTCCTCAGTCTTAAAACCTGCATCGTCCGCCCCTACCACCCTGCCGACGCCCCCAGCATCTCTAGGCACGCCAACAATCCGCTCATCGCTCAATGGATGACGGACATGTTCCCGTATCCCTACACACTGGAAAAAGCCCACGGCTGGATCGCCATGAACCTTCCTCAGGAGGATGCCAAAGACGGCCCCCACTCCACCTCCGCCGCCACCACAAGCAACCCTCCTCTCGCGCAGCAGCTCGCGCCCACCGCACCGACAGTCTCGACACTACCGCCCTCCTCCGACAAACCAGCCGTAATCACCTGGCCCGCGACCATCCACTACGCCATCTGCATCGGCGATGAGTGCGTCGGTGGCATTGGCGTCAAGCCGGGCGTCGGCGAACACGCCCGCTCTGCTGAACTGGGTTACTGGCTGGGCGAGGCGGCGTGGGGCCGCGGCATCGCGACCGAGGCCGCCACCGCGTACGCGGCCTGGGTGTTCGAGACGGTGCCGGGCCTGGAGCGCTTGGAGGGGCGCGTATACAGCGGCAATGTCGCGAGCGCGCGCGTGTTGGAGAAGATTGGGTTCCGCCGCGAGGGGTCTTTGAGGAAGGCGGTGTGGAAGGGGGGCGTGTGGCGGGATTTGGAGATTTCTGGGCTTTTGAGGGAAGAGTGGGTGGAGGGGAGAGAGGGGAAGGGGGAGGAAACGGGGTGAGTATTCGAAGAGTATGATTGCCACGAACGATGCCAATGAGGGACGTGAACGAAAGAGGGATATGGATGTAGAGGAAGTTGTGACTTAAGGTTGGAGCATTTGCAAGGCAACTCTCGCAGCTTCAATTCTGCGACCTGAATCAAACTATTTTCAGGGCATTGTGTAAGTTGATGTGCTGATCAGTGCGCATTTTTTTTTTTAGCCATTGAGCATCTTCTAGAAATTTGCTTCTATAACGACGACATTGCACGCTGGGCTACGGGCTGTCGCGGCCGGGTGCCCGTCGCCTGCTGTACGGTATGGGCTTGCGCCGATTGACGGGCAATACCGATTCGATGCTTCGGACCGTGTGTGATGGTGATGGTGATGGTGGAGCTTATGATGTATCTCTCGACGCTTATGGTTTGCGTGCAAGCTTCGAAGTGACGACCCCACCATTTCCCTTTTTTTTGCTATCAAACAGACCAGGACGCCATCGGTTACCCAGCTCGAAATACCTTGTGTTGTGGGCTAAATCATCGGCAAAACGGGTACTCAGACCGTCCAGGTCGCTGGTTGTGCATGGCTTCGAATTGTAGGGACCGAAGTCGACAGAACGCATGATAGCTAACGCGGTATCGCTTTCGATGCACAGATCAGCTGAGTGGAAGCTCGCCGTGTAGTCATATTCTTGGTAAGCGGGGCCAGCTTTTGCAATGACGCGCTGCCAGGCAACAGCATCCCCCTGGAAAGTGCGAGCTTCGCACAGAACACGCGTAGTGACAGGGTCTCGGATGAATGTTGATTGATAGTCGGGAAGATGCCATAGTCCCAAGTCAATGGGTTCCACATGAACGGCAATGGTGTTGAAGACGGTGACAGGAGTGCGCTCCTGCTTGTTTGGAAGTGCATGGTGGACGAGAGGCAGGGCGAGTACGTCAGACAAGACCAGGAACACACAGTCGATGTGCTGACTAGAATCAAGAGCACCAAGGATATGCGAGAGCTTAGAGTGGCAGCTTGGACGATGAGGCCTTGCATCGGGATCCCATTTCGGCCAGTCTGCGTTTGCCAGAGTGAGATGGACGTTCCGGCATCCAGCGAGGATTTGTGGTTCAGCCGCCGAGCGATACGCTTCAGCAAGACCAATAAACACTGTATCGCTCAGAGAGGCATAAGAACGGGTCTGGCCAAACGCGGTCGATGGCCATGTGGTCGTATGCGAGGTCTTGACGCCGGTCATTGACGTTGAAGTGAAAGAACGTCTCCAATGCCGGGGTCTCTGGTATCTTTCGTGTCCTCTACTTGCAGCAGTCCGGATGGGCCGAGAGCCACGTCGAATGCTGAAGGATTCTGTGCTTGAATTTCAGCGCCCATTCGGGTAAAGGACGCCGAGAGAAGTATAGAATGCCAGGCAGCAGCAGCACATCGCAAAAACCATGCTGCAGCACACTTGCAGACGGCCATGACGTCATCGGCACGGAACCTCGTTTGCCAGAGGTGATGGGTGTTCGGTGTTCTTCCCAAGGCCGGAGCTGGTTGGTGACACCGGAGGTGTAGGTGTCGAGAAGAAGGCGGAAGTGGTGACGGTCGACGCTACCTACTTAGCGCGAGATCGGCGCAAGGATGCTGCTGCATGCGTGAGTGCTGCCTGGCATCTCAAGCGACCACTTCCTACCTTAGCTTTGCGAGCAGGTGCGTTGCTGTCCATTGAGCAGGCAGTGCTGTGTACGGCACGGTGCAGGCAGCAAAGAGGTGTGGGGAAGGCGCGGTGCATTGACTCGCGGCGATCTGCATGGTGTCCGTCTTAGTTTGCCGCCGCCTTTGCGGTGTGTCTGCCGCCTTCCCCAGCTCCACCACCCTCGCTGCTTCCTCAGCCTATAAAGCCCGTTCCGCGTTGCCTTTTCTTAGCCATCGCCGTCATCACTGCATCCTCTCCTCTTCATCCGCACCGCAGTCTCAGGTCAGCCCCAGCTACCTACCTCAGCCCGCATCCACCCATTAACATGGATTCTAGAGCAAGCCGCCGAGGACGAGGTAGCATCCGTGCAAGAGGCTTACTCAGAGGAAGAGGTAGAGGCAGAGGTGTTCCCCCACCCCCCGGCTTCGCACAACCCTCGCCCTTTGGCAGCCGTTCTGGCCCGTCCTTCTCAGCCGTCACCAAACCCGTCGCCATGCCTGGAGGTGCCGTCACTTCCACCTTGCGCCATGTCACCGACCGCAAGCTCGCCAAGCTGGCCGAGAACCAGCGAGCCTTCGAAGCCCAGAAGGCTGCCATGTTGGACGCCTCCAGCAACGCCGACAATGCCGCCGAAAAGGTACGAATCCTGATGGTCGCCTTCAAGGACAACAAGATCAGCTTCAACCAAGGCCAGTCATCTGTGACGAACATCGAGCGCTTCCTTGACCAGGCTTGTCATGACCCTTCCGTGTCAGCCACCCTGCTGGCCGACTGGAGGGGTTGGCTTGAACAGAACCTCGACATCCACACTGACAAGTACAACTATGCCGATCTCTTTGGCAGACTGGTCACCGAGTGGATTGAGAAGCCAAATGACGCCATGGCCCAGCTCAACGCTCACTCCTCTGCGACCGAGGAAGATTTGCCTGAAAGCGGCTCCGCTTCTTCGAGCAGTGCTTCCGACGCCTTCGACGTGGTCGGCCGTGAGGAAATGCACGAGCAGCGCCAGACACTCGAGCAGCTCATCTTCAATGAGCCCAGGGTCGACACTGCCGCCATCAAGAAGTACCTTGACGACCTTTTCGTCAACACCAAGAAGTCGAGGCGCGCGGAAATGACCCCCTTGGAGCGCTTGCGTGACAGCATCGGGGAGTGGGACGGGGACATCAATGTCGACGAAAAAACCATTCGTTGGGCCATCCAGGGCATCTTGAAAGGTGATCTCTTCACTGGCCCAAAGCGCGAGGTTCTTCTTGACTTGAGGTCACGCCCGGAGGTCATCAAAGAGATGGTTGACGTACTCCGCATGGACCTCGATTCGCTGAAGAACTGGGAATGGCCCGGTCCTGTCCCCGTCCTCCTCAGACGCCAGCTGAATGGCAAGTATCGAGCCTACATGGACGAAGAGATCCACACCGCGATTCTGGTGCACGTCATTGGCGCCCATATGGCTCTCCTGCTCAAGAACTGCTTCAAGAGCCATTACTACTCCGGCGCTTGGGTCCAAGCTCCCTACCGTGCCATGACAAGGGCGGACAGACAGCGTCGGCACTACTTCCTGGGCAAGTCTAACATTCAAAGCGCCGATTCGGTGCGTGACATCCGCTTCTCGGAGTTTCGAGATGACTTCTTCGTGACACAGCTTCCATCAAAATTGGAATCTGGCGGCCGCGACTACATGGCGGAGGATGACGAGTCGGAGGACGGAGATACCAAGTCCCCACTTGAGATCAAACAACAGTTGCTGCGCCTGGCCTCCACCGAAATGCTCATCAACACCAAGCTGTACGGTGAATTCACAATCCTGGCTAGTGACTTCAAGTGGTTCGGCCCTTCACTTCCTCATGCGACGATCTTTACGGTGCTCGAATACTTTGGCCTCAAGAACAATTGGCTTGACTTCGTCAAGAAGTTCCTTGCAGCTCCGCTCCTATTCACGCAAGACGGCCCCAACGCCGAGCCTAAAGTCCGGAAGAACGGCATTCCAATGGGTCATGTGCTGGCAGATGCTCTCGGCGAGGCGGTTCTGTTCTGTCTTGACTTTGCTGTTCATCGCAAGACCAATGGTGCTGTCTTGTACCGCTTCCATGACGACCTCTGGTTCTGGGGCCAGGAAAGCACTTGCGTTCAGGCGTGGCAAGCTTTGCAGGAATTTTCTTCAGTCATGGGTCTGGAACTGAACGAGGAAAAGACGGCGGCAGCTAAGATTGTAAGCCCTGACAAGCAGTCTTTGGCTCCTCTCCATCAAGCTCTGCCCACAGGAACCATTCGATGGGGCCTCCTGAAGCTTGACGCAAAGGAGGGCCGTTGGATCATCGACCAGGAAATGGTGGACGTACACGTTCAGGAGCTTCGTCGTCAGCTGAAGTCATGCAACAGCGTCCTAGGGTGGATCCAAGCCTGGAACGGCTACGTTGGACGTTTCTTCTCCACGAATTTCGGTCAGCCAGCGCATTGTCTAGGCTGCGAGCACGTGGACATGTGCATCGAGACGTTTGAGCGTATCCAACGCTCTCTTTTCGCTGAGTCAGGCGCTGGCAACGTGGTCGAGTACCTTCGCAGCACCATCACGAAGCGATTTGGCAACACCGGGGCCATCAACGGTGGTCGCCAGGTTCCGGACGCATTCTTCCACTTCCCGGTCGAGCTGGGCGGCCTAGGCTTGCTGAACCCGTTTGTCCAGTTGTATGCGATGCGCCGACGCTCTGTGCGCAAGCACACGATGGAGGAAGTCAACATCGCCCTCGATCGGGAGAAGGAGAGCTACGAGGATGCCAAGGAACGTTTCGAAGCTGGCGAAGTTCCGGTCGACCAGACAACACCCAAGAACCTCGAAGGCGAGCCCTTCATGAGCCTGGATGAGTACATGCGTTTCGTTGAACAGACGTCAGCCGAGCTCAGCATGGCGTACCGGCGGTACATGGAGCCTATCGAAGAGATTCATGTTGATGAATCGGACAAGGTGCGCAGCGCTATGTTGCATCTGCCAGGCGATCGGTATAGCACACCAGGCATGGGTAACCACTGGAGCCGGTTGAGCCCTTACTGGAAGTGGATCATCGCGCTCTACGCGGGTGAGACAGACAAGAGGTTTGGAGGCTTGGCCATTTGCGACAGAGGCCTGCTGCCGCTTGGACTGATCAGCATCCTGCGGAGCGAGAGGGTGAGGTGGCAGGGCTGAGGCCATGGATGGGCGGGAAAAATGGACGAGTTACGACGACGTGTATGATTATGGCGTCCAATTCCTTTTCGGGGTTCCGAAACAAAAAAGATACCACTGCGTTTATGGGCTGAAGGGAGAAATGGGAGAAAAGGAAAACAGGATCAAGCGATGTATCATAGAACCCACCGCTCTTTGTACAGCTTGCAAAGCCTAGGCATCATTAAATTACTCACGTATGACACAGGCGCAGACAATGGAAAACATCTCAACTTAAACATTTGATTGCGTTCGACAGTGTGAAAACATTTGTTACATTGAAGCTCAATTGGGCCATGAATGTTTCTCATCACCCTTGCTCGGACTACTTTGTTGGTAGCAAGCTCTTGTTTGGCCCAGCATCCGTGCCTGGTTTGTCACAAAGCATAAGACATGATTTTGCATGCATTTGCACTTGCTCGTGACGGAACGAAAACGGCACGGCTAATGACATAAGAAACTACCCACCCGCATCTGCCTCACAGAAAAATCATACATAGGATGGGTAGTTGAATACAAGGACTGGACGTGACTGTGCGCATTTAGTACTTACATTTATGCCCGGATCTTGGATTCAACTGCTTATAAACATGATGATGTGGTATCTGTGTAAGGCAGATGTGGACCTGTGACTGGTTAAGACTACGGAATAGAGAAAAGAGGAGCAAGACCACTTTTTTCTAAAAAAAAAAAAAAAAAAAAAAGGCCATATGTTGAATGACCCCTTCAATCCCCGCCACGGCAACTGATTCCCTTCCCGAAAATACAAGGTTAGCCAAGTACTTTCCTCTACCGAGCAGTCGCGCTCCCAACCACCCGTAGTAATCCTTGTCCCACCTGGCAACGGCCCGCCCGTTCGGTCCCATCATGTCTCAGACAAGGCTTGGGAAGGCGATCAACGGGTCGGCATTACCGGCTCTCGGGACCCACAGTTCGCGATCTCAGGGAATAAAGTTTAAAATGAAAAAAGATTAAAGTCTCATTGAACTGCCGAGGAGCTGTGCGTAGATCGAATGGGGTGGGGCGGCGGGAAGGAACACCAACCTCTCGCCTTTTTCTCGCTCATCACTCCAATCCGCTAACCCCACTGCGCTCTGGGCCGGACATGGCCAAGTGTGCGCCGATCCGCGCGCAGCCGGTCCCGCCTTCGTATTCGCGCACCTTAGGAAGAAAAAAGCTTGTCTTCACTGCTACTCATCTTCCTTACTTCGCCTCTTCACTTTCCATTTTTGCCTGTGCAAGCTGCAATTCTCCCCCCACCTGGGCATACTTGCCGTCGTGAGACACCACCATCCGGTGCACAGCGTCAACATCAGCCTCGGTACAGCCATGCAACCAACCGGCGGCCCCGCGGCAAGCGCCCGGCGCTAGCTGCACGCTGTGTTGTGTGCGACACCTCAATCTGAAATTCAGGATGACAAGATGAATTCTTGGTGATGCGAGTCCATTTGCATTGATTGTGCTACATTGACTTCTATTTTGTGAATGCATACATCGAGGGTTGGTTTACATAAGGGGTGTTGACAAGATACATCAACAAATGCATGTGGTGAGTGGTGCAACGCTGAAGCATGAGAAAAGACATTATTGACATAAGCGGGAAAAAAAAGAGCGAAAAGAACGGATCTTGGTCAGCAAAATATACTGATGAATCATCCCACATGGCCCACCAGTCCTAAGAGAAAAGAGCGAATTAGAAGAGAGCTGCCATGACAGCGAGGAAAATGGCTGCGACCGAGGCTCCGGCCAAGTGCTTGGTGCCGACCCCTTGGAACACAGACTGTGGTGCTGTCGGAGTCAGGATGATGCTGCTGACGTTCCCATTTCCGGTTGTGACAGGTGCCGCAGTGATGCTGCCAGTAGTGCCCAAAACATTGGAGGCGGGCAGTGTGACGCTTGTGGCATTTGGGGTCGATGGGATGTAGGGCGGAGTCGGCGATACAGACGAAGTTAGACTGTCGAATGTGGCTGGGAGCGCCGCCGAGCTGTCACTGGTGTATGTCGGCGCAACGAGGCCGCTCGAAGTCAAAGTGTCCACCGAGATGACTGTCACTGGGATGTACGAAAACACCGAGGTCGAGCTTTGTCCGGTAGCCGCTGGAAGGTCGGAGGAAGCGACCGAAAGACCAGAGGAGGCGACCGGAAGATCGGAAGAAGCGACCGGAAGGTCAGAGGAAGCAACAGGAAGGCCAGAGGAGGCAACCGAAAGGTCGGAAGAAGCAAGTGGAAGTTCGGAAGAAGCAACTGTGGGCAGCCCAGTCGTCGCATCCGAGTAAGAATTGGCTGTTGACGGAAAGAAGCCCGACGTAAATTCAGTCGTGTCGACAGACAGAATGCTCGAGACTGCAGTGAACGATGGTTCTATTCCTGATGGGTACATGGTCGATGTCGGAAGTACAGAAGCAGAAGCCGAAGAATGAGTTGGATTAGGGGAGTATCCCGACCCTGGAAGTGCTGAAGTTATTCCGGAAGACACCGGGGTCAGTGGAGATGTGACGCCAGAAGATACCGAGATAAACGAATGAGAGGTGACGCCCGAGGGATAGGCAACCGACAGCGTCGAAGTGGACGTGGTAGTCACGAACGTGGTTGGTCCTCCCAGGGTAATGGTGTTCGAGTGAGTGTAGATGACGGTCGAAGGCCAGAAGAACGAAGGGTAGCTGGAAGGCCAGACCAGTGAAAAGGACGAGAAGCCGGTGCCAGAAGTTGTCGAGGGGGCTGTACTTGCGATCGGCGATGTGGGCGAAGGAGGTAAGATGGAGTACGTTGTGGACGAACTCGTGCCGGTGGCCCACGGAAGCACTGTTGTACCGGGGTGTGAAAGAGTCGGAACCGATGGGATAGAGACTGGCGAGACTGTAGGGTACCAGGGGGTGGTGATGTTGCTGGTGTATGAGGATGTCAAGGTCACCGGGCACACTGTGGTTGAGATGGGAACGAAAGAGGTGAAGACCGAGGCAGACAAAGTCGGGCAGTCGGTGACAGAGCTGGGGCAGCTCGTGACGGTGACCTCGTAGGTTGCGAAGACGGTGGAAGTGGTGACGGCCGGAATGACATCGATGAAGACGATGCTAGTGGTGAACTGAGGCTCGTCTGCAGCTTGTCATCAGCAATGTGTTCGGCGGTCAAGAGGTGAATGGCTTCCAAAAGAGGCAACTCACACT
This sequence comes from Diplodia sapinea, assembly GCA_023087385.1. Lineage (NCBI taxonomy): Eukaryota > Fungi > Ascomycota > Dothideomycetes > Botryosphaeriales > Botryosphaeriaceae > Diplodia > Diplodia sapinea. The sequence continues at coordinate 51,620 of JAJMYO010000149.1, forward strand.
GAGGGTTGGAAAGGGGTTGATCCGGCAGGACGTCTGTTCTTCAGTGAGCACTCAAGAAAGCGCAGCTGGAAGCGTGAGCTCTGAGTCTTACAATCTCCATGCTTGGCAGCCAGAGTTGCAGACACGAGAGCGGCCAGAGCCAGGAAAAGCTTGAGCAGCTGCATGTTGAGGGTTGTCGGAAGAGCGGAATGAGCAATGTGAGCAGGAGGCCGAAGAGGCAGGAAGAGATGGGTGAATCGAGTACCAAGGCAGGAGAGCAAAGCGGGAAGAGACACGGAACGACAGGCTGAAGTTGGTGGAGAGGAGACGAAGAGGAAGACGAGAGGGCGAGAGGGCTGGCTGAAGTACCCCTCCAAGGCCGCCCAGAATGAGGAAGTCGCGAGGCGGAAGTCGCCATTGCAGCAGTCGCGGCCAACCTGGCGAGCACTGACGAGCACTGACGAGCACAGCAGGCAAGATGGACTCGCTGAGGGATCAATGGCAAAGGAATCTACATGAGGGCGTAATCATCGGCGGCTTGCGCTATGGGAATACCTGACAGAATGAATGTCGCGCACAACGGCGAAGAAGCACTCAGCGCGCATCGTGAGAGCGCAGCAGGGTACGCGGACAGCGGCGCAGCAGAGGGCTACTTCCTATCTTCCTGGGCACCTCAATGACACTGCAGGGCCACGGCGTCGCCGTTTCTAAGTATGTATGCCGGCGCAACGTGCCTTCCCGCACTCGCAAATCCAGCTTAGCCAGGTGGTGGTGCCCGCGATGGACGCCCCCTCACGTGCGAACGCGGTCCTGCATACCACGCAGCGCCCTTTGCCAGCATACGCGCGCCGATGGACGCTGGCCTGATCGTCATGCGCAGCGAGGGCGCGGGCGGTGGCGGGCGCAGGGCGCATGGCGCAGGCAGTCGGACCAGGCGGGGCCACCGGCGGGTGGAGCAGAAGGCAAACACAGAGACGTCTGCAGCGCGGGCGGCACAGGGCGTTTCAGCTGCAGGCGCATTGCACAACAAAGCGACGGCCAGGCTGCGGGCGATCAAGGCCCTGGGGAGCCTGCACGGCCGCACACCCGCCCTGCTGCCCATCGCCGGCCCGTGCGCTCGCTTAGCGCCCGCTCTGCGATCATAAAAGCCATCCTACCCTCCAGCTCCCTCCCTCTCCTTCCTCCACCGAACACCTTCGCAAGGCATCGCTAAGCTAAGGTAAGCTTGAATCGTCCACACCGTCTGGCGCTCGCGCGGCTGCTTCAATTGAGCGTCTGCTTCGAGCTCCGCCTGATCTTCCTCGCAGCGCCCAGCTTCCCAGCTCCAAGCGCACCACCTCACCCGCTCCGGCTCCCTGCTCACTCTTTTCCCTCTCCAGACATTCACGTTACTGCCTCAAGCTCCATTTGCTTTGCGCCGCACATCTTACCCCAATCACTACGACAACAATCAAGATGCTCGGTCTCAAGGTCGTCCTCACCTTCGGTCTGGTCGCCATGGCTTCGGCTGGTAAGTCGCGTTCCTCGCCTCACCCTATCTGCATGGTCGCATGAGAATAACAAGATCTTTAGGCAACATGCCTGGCTTGAATGACCTCATCCGCCGTGACGAGTGCCCTGCCGTTAGTACCGTCTACGTCACTGTCTGCGGTACTTCTACCGGCGGTGCTTCTACCGTTGTCCCTGGTACCGTTCCGGCTACCAGTGTCTTGACTACCGAGACCACTCCCGCTGGCTCCGCTCCGGCTTCGTCCAACCCCGGTGGCGCTGAGACTCCCGCTTCCAGCGCGCCCACCACCGCTCCTGTCGGCACTGCTCCCGTTTCTTCGGCCGTTTCTGGCACTGAGACTCCTGGTCCGTCTTCGGGTACCGCTTCTGGCACCGCCCCGGCCTCGTCCTCGGTTGGCGGCTCTGCTGGATCCAGCTCTGCGGGTGCTTCCGAGACTGCCAGTGGCAGCGCCAGCGGTAGCTCTCCGGCGAGCACATCGGCTGCCGCGTCTTCGACTGAGGCCCCAACCACCAACAGCGCATCCGGCATCAAGCTCAACAACGCCATGGCTGCCCTCTTCGCCGCCGGCGTCTTCGTCGCTCTTGCCTAAGCAAAGCGCTTCCCACGGTCAATCGCAATTGACGGGATTTTCTTCTTCTTGTTTGGTAACGAGCGACATGGGTTTATGGGAGTACGACTGGCGGGTTGGCTTATCATGACTGGGAAAAACATGACGGAACGGTAATATGACAGGTACGGAGATGATCTCAACCATCCAGACGGGGTCTGTAATTCACATCGGCATAGCGTGGAGGTCATAGTTGGTGGACTCTTTTTTTTGTCGGTAGTTTCGCACAGGCCTTGAACAATCTGAGTCGCCATTGACCTCACTTCTCTCCATGGACCCATGGCTGCCGTGACAGACTTGATTTACCCGCCACGGCCATGCGTGCCAACGCGTCGCACATGGTCGCAACAGGCGGAGCACCTCCAACAATAGCGGCTGGGGCGCCGAAGCACTCTACGAATCTTGACATCCATCCCTGCGCGCATTGATCACTGATTGACTAGCGCCCGGTGTCCCGCCCAGGCGAGTCAGGGAGCGGCCGGGGGGTTAGTGCCCGCCGGGGCCCACCCACGGTCGCAGCGATAAGGAACAGGTAAGCCTGGGCCAGCGCGCGCCGTCAGCCGCCCAGCCACCACCGTCACCGGGAGTGCCAGCAAACATGCTCGCCAGCCACCGCTAGCCATCTGCCTTTTTCGACAGCCACCGGCACAGCGAGGCAGAGCATCACAGCAGCAGCAACCAAGCTTTCCTACCCTCCCATTCCATCGGCTAAAGCCGCAGCCAGGAGCCTTTCGTCCTTGGCAAACGTCCAGACAGGGATGCACGCTTTTCTCATGCGGGAGCTGGACGGAGGGTTCTGGCGGGCGAAACCTGGGACCGCGCTCTGGAGCAAGGCACGCGGCGCATCGGATTGGCTCAAACGTCTCGCTCGAGATGCCGGGACAATTTGATGGGCGAGCCATCCAGAGCGCGTGGTCGCCGATGCAAATGATTTTCCACTCACCATCTCCCTCTTGCACCCGAAAGTCGCACGCAGCGAAGGGATGATCGGCGTCCATGCGCGCGGCGAGAAGCAACTGCTAGAAAAAAGACGACGATGCGCGCGTCTCGACGGACGCGACATGATTATCTTCCCGCCACCGACATGTATTTCCCATCCCTTCGTTCCGCCCTTCGCTTGTGGCTCGTACGTCCGTCCACATGGGCACTACGTGGGTGCGTAAGTCATGGCGCCCGGTTCCCTCCACCAGCCACGGTTGCACCACCATTCACCAGCGAGGGGGTCGACGAGGGGAAGATATGACGCTTCGGTCGTGCGACAGGCAGTCCTGTCGGAGCGTTGCACGACGACAGGAGTGGTTACCGCCTTGGTGGCGGCAATCTTCCTCTTCTTCCTGTCGAAAACATCTTCGTCTGTTCTTGGGTTGCCGCGTGCAACATTAACAGCTGCAACTTACGAGCATGGGTCCGTTGGACGCAGGCTAGAGAGCAGAGACCCATGCTGGCCGGCCGAGCCATCCCGTACGCGGAATGGCGGGCATGCAACAAATGAGGAGCTGATGCGGGAAACCACAGCAGCATTGCTTTTCGCATGCTTCCACAGGCCGGTCGCCAGAGTGGAAATGGTAGAGCATCTTGTGCTGCTCGTCGCTGCTGTCTTGGCTGCACCGTTAACGGCGCTGCATCCATCGACGACGCTCCGCACATCTTCAGCGGATCCTGGCCTCCACCCCGGCTCTGCTACGCCGCTCGTTGCGACAACAACAGCTCGCCTCTTCTTTCCTTCCGCAGCCAAGTTCCTCTGCCCCGGAATTAACTCTGTTATCCACTACGCCAAGCGTTGAGAAATCCTGGCCACATCCCGGTCCAGCGCCTGTGAAACGCCATGGCTTGATGATAGGCGCCTATGCTGTAGGATAAGAAAACGCAAAAAGAAAAGAAAACCGCAAAACAACCTTGGCACATGGCAACCGTTGCCTTGCGGACTTACCATTCCGTACGTTGAATCAACCCCGAACACACAAAGAAAAGCATGGCACCAAGGCGAAACTACAAGTTTCTCCGACAGTCCGTGTGCTGATAGGCGACGGACGGAGATGCAGCCTGCATGCGAAGCTTTTGATTTTCCAAGGAAGGCCGTCAGCCATCAATCCACGCGTCGTCATGGATGTAATAAGGGAAAGTCCCCCGTACCTGCATGATATCCGCTCCACAGCCCACCATTGGCCCGTCCTTGCCGTCCGCGGTCCCGCCCCAACCATCTTACTTTCGCCCGGCTTGCGGCGACGGTTCCGTCTTGCCAAACGACCGAGCGCCGGCGGACCGGGATCCGTCCAAGGTTGAAAGGTACGGTAAACAAGATGAATGCAAAGGCTGCTAGTAGGCGCTGAGGGGGGCGAGTATACGTACTCGGAGCACGCTAGCGAGGAGCCTCCAGCCTCCAGCCCAACGCGAAACGGAGATGCTGAGTTAGATATTAGTGCAACTTCTTTGCTCACTGCTTTCTCCTTACTTTCATTGCCTTCTTCCCCCCCTCTCTTTTCTTGCAGAAGCACCCGTCCTAATTAACCAGCGTGCAGAGCCGTTTTGCTTGCCTTTAATCGGCCCCCTTCGCTCATCGCGTCTGATTTCATGCGCGTTTCGAGCGAGCTTCGTCCAGAGCTAGTAGGCCACGCTATTCGATCTGTTTGTAACCCACAGGCATGTGTTATTGGTGCTGCAGTCGCGTGTGGCTGATGAAAGGGTTGGCAGAAAGGCGTGTTTTCGCGTCGGACTATTTGTTTTACTTGCTAGGTACGTAATGCCGCTCAACGGAGAGGAGTTCCAGCAGCGCCCTCCGACCAGGCTGGCTGTGAACCAGACCTGAACTTAAGCAAGTTTAGCTTCCGGCATTGGTAGGGACCCCGGTTGGTTGGTCATTATTGCCCTGGCTAGTTCTCACTTTGAAAGTAGCGTGACCGCGTTTTGTTGACATGAGCTGAGAAGGTTAGCGGTGTCACCCGCCATGGTTGCTGCTGTGCTCGTCGGAAAGCCTAAACCAGTCCATCTTAGCTTGGCATCGGCTGGTGTGAGCGTTCTGTTTTCCGCCCGTCCAGGTCCTTCCCTTTTTGGCACTGATGGCTTGGGGTGGTCTAGGGAAGAACAGGCGACTAATAGTGTAGATCTCCATCATTCGGCTGCTCGACTTCCTCGGTGTTCAATTCGATAAAAATATAAAAATAAACATCTGCTATCGCTCGCCGAATCTCTCCATGGCCACCGTGCGAAACTTCCTTGGAGGAGTCCGTGTCTCGTAGAAAAAAGTGAGGTTTCCGCGTACAAGAGCCCGTCACCCAATGGCAGTAGTAGTTCTCGACTCTTAGTCTGGTTATGTGTAGGTACATTCATCTAACAGAAGATATATAGACTGCATGCTCGAGTCTCCTCGAACGCTGCCTTCTGCCTTTTTCCCTGCTTCCTTTTTTCCTTGAGATTCTATACCCCCTCAAAAAGTTCACACACGAAGATTGCATCGCACCACCTCGCCACCTCACCACAACGTCTTACAGCAAGTAGCCCCGACAGAATAAACTCGACGCAGAATGCTTCGACGAAACAGCAATATGCTTTAAGAATCAGAGTGCGCTACCCCTCTCCTGCCACTATCCTGTTCTCATTTAACCCTATCAAACCCAAACCAATAGCCGAAATTCTACTCCGCCACCTCGGCACAAATAGGACACCCGCCACTGATGGCGTTACGGATGAGGTGCGCGTGTGCAACCTTGGCGCCGACATTGTGGCTCGACGTCTCTGCATCCTCGGCAAATTGCGCCTGCAGCATCTCCGCTGCCGACGCGCTGGAGCTCGCACCGGCCGAATCGAGTAGGCATGAGAGGTGGTAAACGTGGCCGCAGGCGAATCCGATGAGTGTTTCTCTCTCTGTTCCCTGGAAGTTAGCCACCGAACAGAAAGAGGAGAAACAGATATTGATGGCTTGAACATACCATCTTGAGTGAAGGGCGTGCTGCAGCCCACGCAGTGTCCCGGCTTGATTTTCTCGGCAGCCGCGTCGACACGCTTGGTTACGGCAGCGTCGTCCTTCTCCGCGACTTCCTGTGCCTCCTGCAGCGGCTCGACGAAGACGTCGACGTGGTCTGGCTCCTTGTCAAACACCTCGAACTTGACACCCTTCTTCCTGCCCGCTCGCAGCGTCTCCATCGCGGAAGCAACTTCGCTTCGCAACACCTTGGCGACGCCGTCGCTGATGCTGAACTGTATCTCGTATTCTCGGACCATACGCCGAATGCCATCCCTGAGCCCTTCGATCTCGAGACCCTCGGGAATGCGGCGAACCAATGTGATGGGGTCGATGGCGGTCCCGACTTCCTCGAGGAGGCCGCGGATGAAATGTGGCTTGTCCATGCTGTAGTCAAGCAGGTCGTCCCAAAGGTCTGGATCGTCTTGCTCTTTGGCGAAGGAGATGGCGTAGGATACATCACCCATCTTGTCGATGATGAGGAAGAGGGCTTTCTTCACTTCGCCAGTCTTGGACAAGATGTATCTGCATGACTGTCAGTTCCTGCTACTTGGACATGCGGATCCGAAAAAAGAGATGAAACTTACACAAGCTCAGGGATGTATTGGCGGGCGTCGCATACGGCGCAAGCCTTTTCGTAGTCATAGCTTTGCGAGGACTTCACGAATTCCATCAGGAGATCTCTGTCATACTCAGCAAAGAGTTCCACAGCGAGATCGCCAAACCCTTCAACCATCGCTCTTCCTTCATCAACTATGCGGGCGTGAGTCGCGCGCAACTCGCTTTCGCTCCCTTTGCCGGTCCACAGAGCGCGCATGTAGAAGAAGAGGAAAGGCTTGAACGAACCGCCCTTTTCCTGCAGCTGCTCAGCCACTGTGTGGGGGTTTACCAGGCCTTGATAGGCGTCTTCGACGAGAAGCTGTACAGCTTCCGAAGAGGCGTCTTCCAGCTCTTCTAGTGATGCCAGTTTCATTTGCTCTCTAGAGATTCGGACCATGATGAAGCCTGGGATGTCATCGGCAACTTCAGCCATAAGACGGTACTCACGAATGAGAGACATGGCTGCGTCAGCATTCTGCACGCGGATGTAGCATTGCAGAGCTTGTTTAGGACGACCGTCGGCGATGTATAGCTTGGCGAGAGCTTCCATGAGAATGCGCCAGTCTCTGCCTCGTTCGCCTCCCTCGATCGTGTCTTCGGTGACATCGCCGGAGTCCAACTTGCTTTCCAGTGCATTGACGACGCTGCCCACATTGAACAGTTCCGGGTCCCACAACTCCAAGAGCTCTTTCAGCCGAACGCGGTCCCGGATAATGTAGTTGCCGAGAACGACCTCGTAAACTAGAGAGGGCAACGGCGGATGCAGTTGCTTTGTAGGGATATACGGGGTGATTGCGTCGAATTGACCCGCTTCAGCGAATGTCCAAACCCAATGCTCCCATCGTGATGAGGTCCCGAGCACTTTACCCGCCACTTTGCCAGCCGCTGTCCAATCTTTGGCGGAGACAAGCTGCTGCATCCAGAGATCGCCAATGCGACGCTTTTCCTTTTCCGCAGCCGAGTTGTGCTGCTTCTCGGCAGACACGGTGGTTTGCGAAGTGTCGTCTGCAAAGAACTCCGCCATACTCGGTTTCCGCCGCAGCGACGAGACTGGCGTACCGACGGTTGGGGACATGGGCTCATCACCTTGTTGGGGCGATAACACGATCTCGGGATTGTGGTTGACAAGCTGCCACGCAACCTCGTAATTCTGATGGTCCAGAAGCCACGAAAGATGGTCTGCAAGGTCACGCTTTACGCCGATGACGCAGTCGTAGGGGCTGTGGATGAAGATCTTCAAGCCAGACGAGACTGCTAATGGATGTCCTCCCTTTGTTAGGGCGTATTTCGCCATGGGTGCTTGCCCGGTCATGCTGCGCGGTAAACTACCCTTGCCATTGTCACCACCGCTGCTCCCCAGGCTGGCTATGGAAGCGCCCGAGCTAAAGATTCGCTGAGCCGTCACGCCGGCACCCCAGATACCCTCGCTAATTGTCTCAAGGGCCCCTCGCTGCGCGACTGGACTTCCTGGTTGCAGGGGAGGAACATAGAGGGTACTGAGATGGTAGTCGGCCGCTGAGAGAGTCTCGAACCGGCTGACGGTCAGAGTGTCCACATCAACCTCTTCAGAAGTGTCTGCGTCTATTAAGCGGATCTCAGGCTGGATTCCATTGGACCGGTGGTGTATTCCCCGTTTGGTCGTATCCGTGGTAGTGGCGTTGATAGGGTTATCGTCATCATCGCGGGTGCGATATGCAAGAACAAGAAGTATGGAAGGGGTATAAAGCGATAAACCAGAAATAATACAGTCGTCGAATCGAAGCCTGTCCCGTCAGTCAATGCACGCCCCCGGTTTCGGTGCATAGGTCCTTACTTATGAACAATGTCTGCACGTCCTGCAGACCTTTCTCCAATATTTTTCCCTATGCCGGCTCCGCCCGGATCGACTTGTATAACCCAAGCAGTATCGCCCCAGCCGACCAACAGCTTCTCTTTCTTGGGCTTCAAGCGCCTTGTGCCATTTTTACTTGGCGAGTTTTGGACATCTGTGATGATTGTTTCGGCTCGATCGATGCCATTCTTGGCGGGGGTATCGTCGTCCGGTTCGAGATTCTTCTCGTCAATCCACTCTATGCGAGCTTTCCACACAGAGGCCATATCTTCCCATTGGCCGTGGAAGGGCCGATCCACATGGGCTATTCGCTTCCAGGCAAACTCCGAGTCGACGCTTTCCAACTTGAGATTGGAGCGCATGATCTTGATACCCTGCTCGTTTGCCCATGCCACGTATCCGCCAGAGAGCGACCATTTGATTGCGCTGATGCTGCCCTCACCCGAGTGCAGGATGGTATCTTTCCCAATGTTCGCACCAAGTCCGATAGATCCTAACCACCCGGAAGCCGCAGCGGCAGCACTGTTGGTGTTCGCCTCAGCGCTAACACCAGGACGGCCTCCCTGCGTTAGGATCAAGTTTCCAGCCAATCCTCCCGAAAGATAAGTCCTGTCGCTCTTGTATTCCGGAGACAGTGCAACGGAATTGATGGGCCTGCGGAAATTCCTAAGGGTGACATCCTTCTGATCCACAAGGGATGATACGCAGACGTGGCCGTCAATTGAAGAGGTAGCGACATAAATCGAATTAGAAGGCGTAGCCGGGAGCGGGGGCTGCCTTGGAGTTCTCGACGGCGGGCTTGAAACAGTGGAGGCGGCAGTACTGCGCCGTTCCGGTGGAGGGACGGGCTCCGTAGCGGTTCTTGTCACAGGATCGCCTCTCAAATCCGGCATAGGAGGGGGAAATGGGGAGATTGACACGGAAGTGACCGAGGCTGAGTGGGCGTGGTAGAAGCGCAACGACTGGAAAGAGGGCATGGAGAGCACGTTCTACTAGGGTCAGCTGTAGCCGGGTTGCTAATAGATGGCAGCGACTACTTACAATGTTTCCATTGTGAGTTCCTATAATCTATACAAGCTTAGCAGAGCTCAAGGTTGGCGGCGCAGCTGCTGCGCGCTTGGTCGGTTCATACCATCTTGTCCCCTCCGACAATGAAGCTGCTGGTGGCGTCGCCATTGCGGTAGACGGAGCCTAGGGTGCTGGTGAGGCGATCGTACTTCAGCTTGGGCTCCTCATCGTCGTCGTCGTCGTCGTCGTCCTCATCTTCGTCGCGGTCCGACTCAACATCCGCGGCAGTGTTGGGCTCGTCGGTGGTGGTGGTGGAAGGGTCGCCGTGAGGTGTGACGAGCTCATCGTCGTGGAGTCCATTTGGTTGCGCAGCCATGCTGGGGCATGGTCCGCGGTGAAAGGAGGCAGCGCGGGATGGATGAGCTGTCAAGCGCGCGTGTGGTGGTGTTGGCGTCCCGGCTCATGACGCTGCCGGGCATCGGCCGCTGATCCCGGCCGCCAAGTCCTGTCCCGAGCTCTGCCCGTCGGCCACCACTTATTCGCCCATCACCAGAGGTCCAACCCTTCCCGCAAAGTCCGCCAGCATTGGGAGCACGCCTCTCCTTCGAACCTCGCCCGATGCATTGAACCAATCGAATCCGGCGATGAATGTTCTTCGCTTTAATGTCTTCCCTTCACGCGCGGCTCGCGCATTAAAAACCTCCTCCGCGCCTTTCCCGTCGTCTTGTTGCCGCCCGCCGTCCGCCAACTCTCTTGGTTCTCGCGCTCTGTCCAACTCTGCCTGGCGACTGCACAGTCAAGAGAAAGACGAACTCCCAGCAAGCAGTCCGCCTGTTGAGGAGACGAAGCAGGAAAACATAAAGCGTGCCAGGGCCTCGTCGACTGCTTCTCCGACCCTACGCAAAGTCGCCGTCGAAGCTCAACGGAAAAGAATGAGGGCAAAATCCGAGCTTCCCAACACTGATGATGCGAAAGTGTGTCTCCGAAAGCACCTGTGTCCTTCCCGTGCTGACTCGTGCCCAGAAAATCACCGCCTACTGCGCCACAGACAGATACGATATCTTTGCCGTTGCTCGTCTGCTTCGCCTCGAGGGCTTCGAGACGGATCCTTTCAACACCGGCCTGTACCCGCAAGTTGTTCACGTCCAAGTCAATAATGCCCTCGAGAGCAAGGAGACTGGTGACGTTTTTATATTCCCGTCAGGCACCGTGGTGGCTTGGAATGTTCCCGAAAAGGTGTCTTTCCGCCTGGTCCACCAAACACTGGTGGGCGCCGCCGAAGGCCCTCACTTGAGGAACGTTGAAACAGAAGACCTGGCATATGTTGAGGATCCGGGCAGGAGCTCAAGTGATGTCTTTGGGGATACCATCATTCTGGGGACTGGGGATCCCGAGCTTGATCCTTCCAGACAAGCCAACCAAGCAGACGGGCAAGACATGTCCAACTACGAGGTGGACACTATACTGGCTAAAATCGCCTTCTCCTCTGGGCTGGCACGCTCGACTAAGCTCGCAGTTCTCGAAGGTCTTCTAGACAGATATTTTGACTCTACCCGCTCCATTCCTACTGTCCTCTCCAAAGGAGCGCGGCTACGATTCAGCCGGAAGTTCATTCTCATGAAGACGGGCGAGCTTCTCAACATCCGGGCTCAACTCAACTTGTATTCCGAGCTCACTGATGCTTTGCCGGATATCTTCTGGGACAGCAGACATGAGCTTGGCCTTGAAGACTATTACACCAAGGTCGGTCGTGCTTTGGATGTCTCCGTGCGCATCAAAGCACTGAACGACAAATTGACCTACGCGCAAGAGATTGCTCAGGTTCTCAGTGATCGTCTGGAAGAGAAGCATGGCCATTTCTTGGAGTGGATCATCATCTATCTGATTTTCTTCGAGATCTTGTTGGAGATAAACCGACTTTTCAAGGAATGGGAAGAAGCCTCGGATCCAGAAAGTACCTCCAATCTGTTGAAGCTGTACCTGGAGGAAGAGCTTGCCAAAGACAAGAGGAACGAAGAACAAGCGCCTTGAGGCTTTGTACCTTGATTTCATCTCTTACGGTCTGAAAAACTCCTCGATGCTTTGTACCAAAAGTTTTCTGCCATACCAACTGGCGTCCAGTGCGGCTGCTCTAGATTTCGATACCCCGTTCAGCTCGCAAAGTGCCGTGCTACCAAGCACGTCTACAAACTATCATTTCCAATGATTCATTTCGAGCCCTGCAAAACCTTTTGTATGTAAAGTGGATTGTATGTACAGGGAAAGGTAAGAAAGACAACTGTTCGGGGGCCCTATGCTTCTCTCAACACACTCATTCTACTCAATTTCCATCAAAGCCCTGAACTCCTTCTCAAACAATGTCCAATTCTCCTCCCCAACCTTCCAGTCGTCTCCCCAATTCTCGATGCCTGCCAACAAGACCTTCAGCACACCATCAAAGCCGTCTTCTTTCTCCCTCGCCATCGCCTCCAACCACCGCCATCCCAGCCGACAAATCCTTTTGGCTTCCCACCACGCCTTCCTCGCCGAATAGGACCCCTTATCGTACCTAAACGCCCTCAACCCCGTCACGCCTTCAGCCAGCAACTCAAACACCGCCTTGTCGTAGGCCTGGCACAAGCTCCGCCGGTGCTGCCACTGCATCAGCTTCACGTCGCGCAGCAGCCCGCGCGTCTCGCGCGACAGCCGCCCCACAAACAGCAGCAGCGCGGCCGAGTCGACGAACTCGAAGCGCGCGCGCCCACCGTACAGCACCGGCGCCGCCTCGGCGCGCAGCTGGCGGCACACGCCCAGCAGGCCGGTCGCGAGCGGCGCGGGCTCGGACGCGCGCAAGCGTCTCAGCATGCCGGCTTCGCCCACGTTGTAGCGCAGCCTGGTCACGCCGTCCGCCTGCAGCAAGCAGCTCTTGCGGTGGCTCATGCGCGTCGCGCCCCGGCGGAAGCCGACCTTGCATTCCTGCAGCCGGATGATGTTGCTGGCGGTGGTCGTTACCGTGGTCGCCGAAGGGGAGGAGGGGTCGGAGAAGTCGGCGGAGCCGGTCTTATCGACGTTCACGATGGTAGTGGTGAGAATGGTCGGGCAGCCGAGCACGTAGTCGTAGATGATGTCGCGCAGCTCGCGGGGGAGGGAGAGGAAGGGGAAGATTTTGCGCTTGGGGAGCGGCCGGTCTTGCTTGGGTGGTTGCACCTGCGCGAAAAGGTCGATAAGAATCTCGCAGTGACGAGAAGACGCTGAGACGATTTCTTTCTTTCATACCTTTCGTGTTACGACACCTTCTCCGTCCGTGTCCGTTTCGTAGAATGCGCTGTCATCGGAATCCTCTGGGTCCGCGTAGGAAACTGGTGCGCGACGCGGCCGTTTGGAATATTCTCGTCCTTGGACGGGCGGCGCTTTGCGCTTTTGTACTCTTGCGGTTCCCTTTTCCTGGGGCATATTTGAGTCCATGTCAAAGAACTAAGTCGAGTGACCAGATCGGTGCTGATTGATACAAAAAGACCGTAAAAGGCTCGATATTTCGAGAGGAGGAGACGGCTGAGGCTAAGGGTTTGACGCGTGTTGACTTGATTCTGCAGACGTGTCTCTCTGTCGCGGAATCAGGTGCTTTAAATATTATGTCTAACCAGGTGTGAGCGTTGGTGGGGCAGCTGTTAGGGTAGGCGGCAGCCAGGCAGCATCACCAAAAACGGTAAGGCGTGAGGCATCCACCACCCCACAGCCTTGACGAGGATCGCATCTGAGAGTGTTGACGACTGCGCCATGATCACATTGTGGTATGATGAGAGCGTCCATGCGGTGTACAAGGTATTGCATGGAGAAACTGGTCACCAGATGCAGAAAGAAGCCACTCGTATCGCAGACTTGCTCTCTGTCGTGTAATATACATCATTTGATCCGGGGGGACACTATCTGTAGCCCACCGACCATCCTTTAGCTTGGGACTATCGATACAGAAGATAGCAGTGGTTCGAGTGGATTAAGGTGTGTACTTGATTAGTTGTCTGCACAAGTACACGTTCAAAATCAGTAAAGTTGCGGTTAAGCTTGATTCAGCGGTCTCTGCCGCAGATACTGGGTATAGATAGTCTACCTGCCATCCGAACGCCTACGCTATGCCACACTAAATCACAACTTTCTTCTGTATCTTACGTATAATGTCCATTATCTCTTTCCCTTCTTCTTCCCACCGGCCCCCTTCGTCTGCAAGACAGGTGCGGCATGCCCATTGTCCTTGATGTGTTGGAACAGCCTCGTCTTGGAAGGAAATCCGGCTTGACATCTGGCACACTTGAACTTTAGCTCTTCTTCGTCCGCAGTGGCTTGCTTTGCTGCTTTCTTCGCCCGCTTTTGTGCTGCTTTCCCCTTCTTTGGCGCAGCCGCCGCCGCCGGTTTCTCGTCATCTGAGTCCAAGCTAAGCTTCAGCTTCGAGTCCTCATCTTCCTTATCGGAATCGGCATCCCCTGCCAGTCTAGACTCTATTTTCGACCGTGGAACATAGTCATCGTTCTCTTCCTCTTCCTCGGACTCTAATGGAGTTTGCTTGTTGCTGTCCTCAGAAGATTTCTTCTCCTTCAGGTTCTCTTCCTCGGACTGGTCTTCGTCTCCCAGATCAACATCCCCCATTGCCTGCGTAGTCTCCTCCACTTCTGGCCCGCCTTCTTCTTCTTCTTCAATAAACTCTTCCTCCTCAACAGCATCAGGGGTCGCTGCACCACTGCTGGGCACCTCATCGTCCAAATTGAGATTTTTGTTTTCCTTCCGCATTTTTTTCTGCAGAGCCCACACTGCCTTCTGATGCTTTTTACTTTTCTCATGCGCTTGCCACTGGTTTTCGCTCTTGAAAGTCTTGTTGCAAGCTACGCACTCAAAGTGCTCCTCCACCACCTCTTCTTCCTCGCTCTCCTCGACTTCCTCGGGCTCCCGCACCTTCGTCCACTCGGGCACCTCTTCGTGCATCAACGCCTCGCGTTCCGCCCTAGCCCGCGCAGCCTGGGCGTTACGCATCTCTTTCAGGGCCTTCTGCCTCTCGGCCTCGGTCTGGGTGTTGGGTGCCCAGCGGGGGTCCCTCTTCCGCACGAACGCCACCAGCTGGCGCACGGCGTCATTGAACTCACGCACGCCCTCGTCGCGCAACCGCGCATTCTCCTTCTCCATGTAGCGTCTCGTGCGCCGGTCCGGCGCGTCCGAGTAGCGGTATATGTCCTTCCACGCAAACGACTTCTTCGTCGAGAAGCTCATCCACACGGCGTAAAACTGGCGCACTACGTCGTCATATGATGAGTCTCTGCGACCAAAGGTGGGGTATTCCGGCGCCTCCAGCCCGTCCCAGATGGCGGCCACGACCTCCTCCTTGGCCAGGGTGTCAAACGTGTCGCGCAGGAAGCCAAAGAAACCGTCGGGCTCATCCGAGTACTCGATGCGGCTGTTGAAGCGGCGCAACATGCGCGTGACGTCGTCAGCGGTGGTGACCTTGACGTCGTGCTCGAAGTGCGCGTCCTGCGGGTCGGCGCCGCTGAGGATGGCCGACTCGTGCGCGTCGTACCAGGCGCGCTCCTGCGGGTCCGACAGCACCTCGTGCGCCGACTGCACCTCGGCGAACATCTCCGTCGCCCATTCCTCGTTGCCGTGGTTGCGATCCGGATGCAGCTCGAGCGCTTTCCGGCGGTAGGCTTTCTTGATCCTGCGGCGCAGAGGGTGGCGTCAGCAGGAACTCATGGCGGGGTAAAGGGCGCAGCGAGATGTTGTTTTGCATACTCATCCTCGGTGGCCTGACGCTCGACACCCAGTAGCTCGTAGTAGCTCGTCTTCATGGCGGCAGTTGCAGTTTGCTGCGACGCCCCGCCGCCGTTCGCGGAGCTCTGGCCGGACCCCATGATGAAATACTACGTTGTCGCAGGCTCGGACAGAGTAATGATGGTGGAGCGTCGGTGAACGGAAAACAAAAGCCCTGCAAAAAAGAGAGAAAAAGAAAAATGGTACGTGGGGTTGCGGCGGAGGATTGGACGGAGATTGTGAAGTCATTCTCGGCAGGCGTCAGTGCCTGGTTCGAGTCAGGAGCGTCATCCTCAGGCAGACTGCGTGACTCTTTCGAATGCTGCGATCTCGCCGCGCCACAGGCTGCGGCCAATTTTCCGCGCCACCCCCATGTGATGCCATCAAATCTCTGGGGGGATTGGGTTACTGTTGGCCGTCTCCGGGTTTCCGCCTCCTTGTCACCGCCTACCAGCTCATGGAGATCACCACCGTTGTAGCTTACATACGGCCACGACATCGGGGATGAAGTTCGGCCACGTTTTCCAGGACCACCTCGAGCGGAACGGATTCCCCGCTCACTGGGTCGTCTCGGCCATCTCCTACCGCCAACTCAAAAAATGCATCAAGAGGGTGGAGCACGAACTCGCCGGCCTAGGGCTTGACGCAACCACGCTAGGACAGCTGCTGAGGACGGCAGAGCGAGAACGGGACGAACGCCTTGCCGAGTACCTCCTCTCCAATCCACAGTCTTCACCCCGAGATGCAGCTGCACCCGTCCTCTTCCAGCCCAAGCTGTTCATTGCCATCGACGCCGAATCCGGGGACCCGCTAGATGCTCACCTGTCTCCTCTGACCAGGCAATATGTCCAACGACTTGCTCTTGCCCAGCAGCTCTCTCATCTGGATACCCATGCCTCGCAGTCAGCAGCGGACCAGAACTCGGGAGAGTCTTCACGGGGCACCTCATCGGACGGGGCCAGCAGCCCAGGCCCCGTCCGCCCTCGCCGCATGGTCGAACTTCCCTTGACCTCGGACTTGGAGTTTTTCAGTATCCTCCAAAACGAGTTGTCCGGGTTGGTTACTTTGCAAGCCCAAGAGCAGGCAAGGCTGACTAAGGAGGTGACGGCGCTGGGATTGACTGTGACAAAGGTCACCGAGCCAAATCGGAAATCAGCCACGAAGACGGACATGGCCAAACGGCGCAAGATATTCGAGCTCTACCTGGAATCGAGCATCTCCTTCTCTGCAACCGAACTTGACCACGGCAAGCATGACTCCGTGAAGGCGCAGGCGCTTCTTCAAACCTTCTCGGATGAGCTCAAACGACAGCATGTCGCTTCTACCTTCAGGAAGAAAGAGAGCAGTGTCGCTCTGGAGCAGTTCCTGCAGTTGAACATGGCAGTACTCCAAAGCCTCAGATTCCAAGAGATCAATGACCTCGCCATGCAAAAAATCCTCAAGAGTGAGTGCTGCTACATGCGGCATGCTTGTTCCTCTGACTGACTAGCTGCGGAGTTCGACAAACGTACGGCGCTAGGCGTGAAGTCCACCTTTCCGGCAGCCCTGCGGCAGAGCATGCCACGAGACATTGCGAAAGCCATCCGCTACCAAGTCTCGACCGAACTGCTGCCGATAGTGCCTCAGCTGGACGATTATCTCTGCCCCGTCTGCTTCAGCATCTCGTATCGTCCGGTGCGCTTACGCTGCCAGCACATCTTCTGCATCCGTTGCTTGGTCGTCTTGCAGAGAGCGAAGGAAAAGCACTGTCCGTTGTGCCGGGGAGACGTGGCCATGGAGGCAGATAGCGGAAACCTTGACCCTGCCTTGGCTGACTTCCTCTTCAAGTATTTCCCGGACGAGGTGAAACTCAAGCAGAAGGAAAACGTAAAGGCAGCCGGTGTGGATCAATATGGAGAGGCGTACAATAACAAGTGTGTTGTCATGTAAGGAACCGGCGTTCTTGGTGGTTTTTCATCAATAGTAAGTCCAACCGCACCCGCAAGACAACATGCTGTTGATTTCAAGCGGATTTAACCAGGCAGGAAGCGAAGCATGATACCCAAGCTATACTAATAACCCAATCTTTCTAATCGTTCAAATTACTTTGCTTTGAGTGTCTATTCAGTGTGCCTGAGCCCTTGCAACATAATTGCATCTATATGACAGTTTAGGGGTATGCTCTCTTATCTCTTTCTATCCAATGAAAACGCCCGTTTTCCCTAATAATCATTAACATTTTCTACCCTTCGTGACGACTTTGATGCATCAGACAATCATCCATTCGATTCCGAGCCTCTTCAGCTTCTGCAGCCAGCCCTCCTTTGCCCCCCTCACCCCATCAACCGGACAAACTACTCCATCAGTGCTCCAAAGTGCCTGCAGCGTCTCGAGTGCGGTAGGCAAATAGCCCCAAAGCATAATCCGCCACAGCATGACCAGCCGATCCGCGACCCAAGCGCGACGCTCCGGCTCCTCGCTCTCGGCGCCAGCAACAAAAGTGGGCCAGGCGGTGCCCTTGATGAGGCTGTCGTCGCGGCCGATGAGGGCGAGGTGATGTATGACATCGGCGACGAGCGCCTCGATCTGGATCGCGTCGAGCAGGTGCGCTGTCGGCTGCACGGCGCGGTGGATGTACAGGCAGATGGCCGACTTGTGTGCCGACGCGACGTGCACGCGCGATTCGAAGTCGTCGGCGTGCTGCGACGAGATGCCCTGCACCCCCTGCGCCCACGCGTGGATGTCAAAGGATTGCGCGCGCGAAAGGAGGGCTGCCGCTTCTTCCGCCAGCGACGATGCTTCGGACGGTGTCGAATGCACGCCGCTGCTCAGGTACGAGGCCGAGAGCATGATTTGCAGCAGCATGGATGGGCAGGAGAGGTAGCTGTTGGATTCGGCGCGTTCCAGCAGCGGGAGCACGTACTGGAAGTGCCGGTTCGCGTTCGCTCGCGAGCGTGAGGACGCCACCATGGAGCCGAGGATGTAGAAGCTAACCTTCGTATCAGTCCTCTATCCCTAGAGACGACGGAACGGAGAGAGAAGACTTACGTCAAGCAATCGGAAACGACATAGTCGCGTAGCTTGCCCATCATCGGAGAGCTGCTCTCAGAGCCGAAGCACTCAATCAGCCTCCTGGCGCCTTCGACGTGCACGATGCAGTCGCCCTTGCCGGAGGTGATGAGCTCGAAGTTGGCGAAGAGGTGGATGGCGGCGAGGAGGACATCGCGGTTGCCCGTGTTGACGTGCTGCAGCGCGTGGCGCAGGAGGCGCAGCGCCTTCTGCTTCGCGACCAGGGCGTCGTGGTAGAAGCGGGTGGCCTGGCCGCTTAGTTCCTGGAGCGGTTGCGAGTGGATGACGCTGCTCTGCCCCGGTGCGATGCCCTTCAGCGACTGCGCCGCCACGGCCGCGCTCTGGGTCTCCATGGCGTAGCGGTTGGCCATGTGCACGGCCGAGTTGGCAATGGCCATGTGCAGCAGCACTGCGTGCTCTCGGGTCAGCGGAATGAGGTCGCGGAAGGGGTTGAGGTTGGGCATGTCGTATGTCACGAGAGACTTGCAAAATTCGTCGGCGACTAGACGGCTGCGTCAGAAGTCAACCCAACACGCCCGCGGCGAAGAGCCTTACAATGGGAAAGATAGAGGCGGGACGAGTGGCCCAGGTCTTGGAAGATGGGATCTATTAGAGGCGGTTGCAGTGGCTCCGTCCATGCACTGCTACTTCTTAAAACAAGTTCCTGGGATGTCATGTTGCTGCCATGTTGGTGAGTGTCCACGCCCGTCCCCAAGCCCGCAGACATGGCCTGCACACCATCTCTCCGCGGGGGTTTTGCTGGCGTCTGAACTGGGATGGTCTTGCCCATCATCTTCCCGCGGCTGGCCACGCCCTGGTCCCACAAGAACAGCTTCCCGTAGCCGAGACATTCCTGGCCCGTCTTGGAGCATTTGCGGCAGCCCGGAAGAGTGCGGTCACACTTGAGTCGGCGACGGCGGCAGTTGTGGCAAGGCTTCGAGGGCGGCTCGTCCTGGCCGGACGACATCCGGTCCGTGCGGGCTGCTTGGTAAGAGGAAAGGTAGGCTTTCCACCGGGCAGAAGGAAAAAGAAACAAGGGCCGGCAGGCTGGAATCCGGAGAACGCAGCAGCAGATCGGCTTGGCTTTGCAGACTAGCGGGTAGATTTCTGATAAGAGCGGTTATATTATGCGGTGGGGTCCCTGGGCGGGAGGGGAAAAGATGGCGATGGAAGGAGTTGGGGAAGGCAACGCACGTCGGTCATTGCGGCTTGGCTGCCTGTTCGGGTTTAGCGCCGCACCGCACCTTAGCAATCCCCTCCGCAACATCTCTGCAAGTCAACGACAGAATAACGGTAAACGGGATTTCCATCAGGTGCTTTGTCGTGGTCTTTGGAAGTTGAGAGCTGATCGTCTTTTTGCATTGTATTGCGGCTGCGCCGGTGAAGTGACGGTCAGAACCGCAACTGCTGGCATTCGGCCTACGGGTAGCTGCGCAGTCAAGCGACTACATTACACATGTAAAAGACTGCATGTGGAAGCCAAGCCTCCACCCACACCCGGCACTGGTGTTGGCCACCATGATGACGGATCACTCGCTGTTACCTTCCGGCACCTGTTCCTCCTTACGATAAAACCGCTGCGCAGTTCCCACGTCCTGGAGAATGCATCTGCGCTTCTCCTGAGCCTTTGCAGACGAAGTCATGGCAGTCCAAGCCTTTCCTAAACCCGACACACGGTGCAGCTCTCCCCTCGAGCCTGCTGCAGTCGACGTCGAGAAACTCGGAAGACAGAGACCAGCCATCTTCACGACCAAGGTTGCGGAATACTGCTTCTGCTTTTCGCTGCTGGCCTCCATGTTCATGGCGGTGAGCTCTTTTCCTTTCATCCCTATCCACGAACACGCTTACTGATAGGGCACAGGAATACTTCATCAGCGGATTCCACATCATCCTTCCCGCCCTGACAACTTCCCTCGACATCCCTACCGCCGCACGAAGCTGGCCCGCCAGCGTCTTCTCCCTCGTTACTGGCTCTTTCATCCTACCATGCGGTCGTCTAGCGGATATATTTGGAGCACGCATGCTGTTCGTCTGTGGACTGGTGTGGTTCGCCATCTGGTCTCTGATTGCCGGCTTCAGCCAGAACTACATCATGCTCATCGTCTGCCGTGCTCTGAGTGGCCTTGGCCCGGCTGCCTTTTTGCCCGCTGGCATCATGCTGCTAGGCACCGTGTACAGACCAGGGCCTCGGAAGAATCTCATCTTCAGCTTCTACGGCGCTTTTGCTCCCATCGGATTCTTCACCGGAATCTTCTTCGGAGGAATCAGTGGCGACTTGCTCAGTTGGGGCTGGTACTTCTACTTCGGCACCATATTCCTCCCAATCGTCATCGTGATATCCGTCTTCTTCGTCCCCGACGACCGTCCCGCTGGCAGGGAGACAAACATCAAGATGGATTGGTGGGGTCTCGTCACGATTGTGCCCGGCCTCCTTTTGGTCGTCTTTGCCATTACTGACTGCTCCCACGCCGACCACGGCTGGGCCAACCCATACATTGTTGTCACCTTCTTCGTTGGTTTGCTTTGTCTTCTTGCCGCCTTCTACGTCGAGGGCTGGGTGGCGGACCAACCGTTGCTCCCGTTCGACATTTTCGCACCAAATTCCATCAAGCCCCTCGTCATTGGCTTGTTTTTCTCGTACGGCGTGTACGGAGTCTACCTGTTCTATGCCAGCTTCTAGTAAGTGAAAGCCTCAACGCCACTGAACCGTACAAAGCTCCAACCAAAACTCCAGCATCGAGCTCGTCCTCGGCATCGGAACGCTGCAAACAACGGCATGGTTCGCCCCCATGGCCGCAGGCGGCCTCATCCTTTCCACCGTCGGGGGGCTGGTAATGCACCTGCTGCCGGGCAAGGCGCTGATAGTGCTGGCGGCGGCGGTGCAGGTCGTCTGCTGCCTGCTCTTCGCCCTCATGCCCGACCATCCCAACTACTGGGCGTGGGTCTTACCGGCCATGGTGTGCGCCACGCTCGGCGTCGACGTAACCTTTTCCGTCACCAACGTCTTCATCACCACCAGCATGCCGCGCCACCGCCAGGGGCTCGCCGGTGCCCTTATCAACACCACTCTGTTCCTCGGCATCGGCTTCTTCCTTGGCGTCGCCGACCTGGCCGTGAGCAGCACCGAGCGACTCGGTCGCAAGGGGAGCTACAAGGTGGCTTTCTGGTTCGGTGTTGCGTGCTCCAGCGTCGCATGCTTTGCGTTCCTTTTTGTGAATATGGGTAGAGCAAAGGGCGAACTTATGCACGAGGAGAGGGCGCAGTTGGAGGTGGAGGAGGCAGGATGAAATATGAGTTATGACCTTTGTTTCTAATTTTGTGGGTCTGCTGCGCCACAATCTCTCGTCTACTTGTTGATGCCGAGTTTCATGAAGTGCTTAGATTCGCATTAAATTTTAGGTAGAATCCAATTCGTGCGCACTTTGAACATGGCTGAGAGCCTCAGCTTCATTATGCACAAGTGTCAAAGATGGCTAATGATTCGTTGAGGTAAGTAGCGAATCAGGTTGGCATTGCTTAACCGTGCAGGTAAATCTATTTTAAGTCCTTGATCAAACTCAGAAACCGAGAACAACTCGCTATTTTTGACCAATCATCTCCAGCGTAATTTCCCCATGCTTTTCCGTATCTTATCTTGTACTCTTCCGCTGGGCACAGACTGGATCCGAGCAAAACGTGCAGTAATCCGAACAGTTCGGATTTCCTAAAGCGGGCGCTGTGCGAATACGACACCACCCTTTCGTAATCCGAGAAGCAGCTCGTAACCGACTTCTATCCACAATGCCCATTCCTGGATTGATGCGTGTAAGGGTTCGAGTATATAACCCTATCGTTGGCTGCAACGGCTAGCACTTAAACATTTCCAACCACTCCCTTTCACATGCCATCAACATGACACTTAACAGTAGCGAGACCGATATTGTTGCTTCGGGGGTACGGTATCCTGTGTTGGTTGCTGTTGTCGTCGTCGTCATCACCACCACATTCCATAATGTAATCGCCGGATTTCTTGGTCCACGAGCCTGGAGCGGATTCCCCATGGTCGGCAAAGAGCCAGGAGAGTGGACGAACAAGCCCGCACAACAGCGTTGGTTCACGCAGAGCAAGCAGCTGTTGAAGCAGGGACTGGGAAAGGTAAGTAACACTGAATCCGCCGTAAAGATCCAACGTCGCTTATTTTCTCGTGTAGTTCAGCGGCCCCTTCCAACTGTCCAACCCCTCTGGAGTCCTTATAGTCATTCCGCCAAAGTATGCCGATGAGATTCGCAATGATGAGCGCCTCAGCTTCAATGCCTTTATGGAGAAGGTGAATCATCTTGAACCCAAAGCTCGACGCTTCCCCCCGCTAACGCCATGGTAGACTTTCTTCGTTGGTTACCCGGGATTCTCAGCTTTCCATGCCGTGACGCAGGGCGAGATCATGCAGGAGACGGTCCGCACGAAATTGACGCAGACCTTGGGTGTGTTCGCCAGAGGCTGCCATCAGACGAAGAACTCGACGGCTAACGACATCCCCCAGGCCACATTACCACCGACCTCTCGAAGGAGATGGCCATGATCTGCAACGACCTTCTCCCGTCAAGCACCGAATGGGGCAAAACCACCTTCTCGACCCTCGCCACCGAAATCGCGGCGCGCATGTCGGCCAAGGTCTTCCTCGGCGAGCCCCTCTGCCGCAACCGCGCCCTCGTCGACATCTCCATCGCCTTCATGCACGACGCCTTCAAGGCCAAGATGGCGCTCGAGCGCGTGCCGGCGCCGCTCCGGCCCCTCGCCCGCCACTGGCTGCCCGAGATGGCCCGCGTGCGCGCGATCCAGAAGACCATGGCGACGCTGATCGAGCCCGAGCTCCGGGCGCGGTGCGAGCGCAAGGCGCAGCTCGAGGCGGCGGGCGAGCCGGTGCCCAAGCCGGCCGACTCGCTCGAGTGGATGGACGCCGTGGCGCGCGGGCGGCCGTGGGACTTTGCGGCGGCGCAGCTGCTGCTCAACTTCAACGCCATCCACACGACGTCGCTGACGCTGACGCACCTGATGTTCGACCTGGTTGCGGACAAGGCGTGCGTGGAGCAGCTGAGGCGCGAGGTCGTCGAGGTGCTGGGCGAGGACCAAGGCTGGAAGAAGACGAGCTTGTACAAGATGAAGCTGTTGGGCAGCTGCATGAAGGAGAGCCAGCGCATCGACGTCCAGAGTCCCCGTGAGTTTTCCCCCGGGCCCCTCAGTTCCCCTGCAAGTACTCACTGTCTCCAGTCTTCATGAACCGCGTGGCCATCGCCCCCGTCCAGCTCTCCGACGGCACCGTCATCCCCAAGGGCGCCACCGTCGCCGTGCCCACGCTGCACATGCAGGAAGCCGGCGGGAACTGGGGCTCCGATCCCATCACCTTCGACGGCGCCCGTTTCCTGCGCATGCGCCAGCAGCCCGGCAACGAGAACCGCTGGCAGTTCGTCACCACCAGCGTCGAGCACCTCGGCTTCGGTCACGGCAAGCACGCCTGCCTCGGCCGCTTCTTCGCCTCCAACGAGATCAAGATCGCCGTCGCCTACCTGCTGCTGAAATACGATTGGCGCTTCGAGGAGGGACGCAACAGGCCCAAGACGGTCAACGACGGCACCGGGCAGAACTTGCCCGATGCCAAGGCCGCGGTAGAGTTCAGGGCGCGGACGCCCGAGATCGATATCGATTTGCTTTGAGTCGTGTCGAATGGGATTTTCGGGTCTATTCTGGGTTATATAGGAGTTTAGCTGTTCATGGATTTCTTCCGACTCATTTTCGTTGTATCTACTCGGAGTCATTTTCGTCGTATCTACAACCACACACCAAACGATATACACACCGAAAACTCTTTTTACGGCAATAAGCCAGGCACCGTCCATCTCTCAACAATGCAGCATTCCGCGAGGATGCAAGCCTCTAAAGGAACAGACCTCCCAATGTCTCTACGAGACCTCTTTACAGCTGCATTTCTCCCTCTAATCATGCACACCCCACTTACCCACCTCCTTCATCGCCTCCGCGCCACCCTCGGCCAGCTCCTCCCGTCCCAAAACGCCAGCAACGCACCTCCACCCGTCTCTACCACCACCCCACCGCAGTACCTCCTCTCTGTACCGTGCACCCGCCTCCCTATCGATGCTCTTCTTTCCCTCCTGGAAGACATCCTTCCAGAGCTTGCCAGCGATCGCCCTGTCGAAGAGGTACGAGTAGTATGTGGCGCCGTACCCGAACAAGTGCCCAAAGAAGCCTTGCCACGCAGTGCCCGCCGGCTCGGGGATGGTCTGGTGCGTGTTGTAGATGTCGTGATACGTCTTGGTGCTGTCGAAGCCCGCTTCGAGCGGCAGGGCCGAGTGGTACGCCTGGTCGAGCATGGCGAGCAGGATCTGCGCCTCGATCTCGGCACCGCTCATGCGCCGGTCGATGGCCACGCGCTCCTCGACCATGCGGTACGGCAGCGGCGCGTCCGTCTCAAAGTGCCGCGCGAACAGCGAGAGCACCTCCGGCGCCGCCGCGAAGTGCTCCATCAACACCGACGGCAGCTCGGCAAAGTCGGTAGCGCAACGCGTGCCGCTGACGTTTTGCAGCTTCGTACGCCCGCAGATCGAGTGCACGGCGTGGCCCATTTCGTGGAATAGCGTTTGCACTTCGCGGAAGGTGAGCAACGTCGGGCGTGCGCTGTGCAGGCTTTGGCCAGCAGTGTCGAAGTCGCAAATCAGCGCAATGGTAGGCAGTTGATAGTAAGAGTTGCCTGTCTTGTCATCACGGTTAATAGCTGACGCCATGCCGTCCGTGGCAGCATCAATGGGAGAGGAGAAAGGGTGGGAAGTTTGGGCGGCCTCCATGATTTCGTCACCGGAAATCAGACGAGAACAGCGGAGGGTGAAGTGCGCCGGATTCGGATTCTTGCCGGGACGGGAGAAAAGATCACAGTACACCACAGCAATGTGTCCCTCTTTCTCATCAATCACATCCAACCGTCTGACATCAGAGTTCCAAGTCTCTCCAGGCAATGTCTCGTGAGGGACTAGCCGAATGCCATAGAGTCTTGTGAAGAGTCGGGAGAGCCCTTGAATGACAGTACCAAGGGAAAAGAAAGACGAAAGGAAGTCGGGCGACCGAATGCGGGTGCGGAGAGACGAGAGAAGCTGCTGCGCGTAGTAGTCCCGATCCCAGGCATTCAGACTACCGGGGAAATTGTCACTCCGCGCATCAGACTTCTTGAATTCCAGGAGCTCCTGCAGTTCGTTGTTGACTTGGACGTGATTATCCTCGGCCAAAGCCCCCAAGAATTGGTTCACGGCTTCCGGGGTGCTCGCCATTTTGTCACTTAATGCCATGTGTCCAAAGGTATCATAACCGGAGAGTTTGGCGAGCTCTGCTCTCTTCTTCAGCATCTCTTCCAGTCGAGAGATGTTTGCCTTCGACGCTGTTCGGTTCGCCACGTAAACATCTCTCCTGACATCGGGGTCCTCGACAGTTCTCAAGGCCATCAAGGCAGGCAAGCCGACAGTGGGTAGCGAAATCTTACCCCATCTAGTCAAGCTCTTTGCCAGGTTAGGGTCCATGCCTTTCAACCTGCTACTGTCGAACTTGAGGTACGGCTTCTCCGGAGCCATGCCGTCGACGAAGTCATTCCCGGTGTGGGTGATGTCATTGGAAAGGTCAACAAAGCGGTGCCTCGTCTCCTCCGGCAGGTCAATGGCAGACTTGGAGAAGTCTCTCATCAAGATCTGGGCTACGACCTGTTCTTCCTCGCCCCACGAATCCCAGACCTCGGGGATGGAGGCCGCCTTTTTCAGCTGGTCATTCAGGCCCGTTGTAGTGTTTAGCCGGTTCATGTACTCAAACATGATGGCGTAGGCCTGCGTGGCAGCAGCCTGGATCTTGGGGTCGGGATGGGTCGAGCGCACGAAGTCGGACAGGTCGATGACGCGGCACAGCAAGTCGCTCAGACGGTCGAGGTCCCTCGCAAGCGTCCTGTACTCCTCGACGGAACTGGCCGTCAGCACCTTGTCCACGATCTTCATGCATTTCTGCAGCGTGACCTCGGCGAAGTGCTGGAAGCCTTCCGGCCGGGTAAGATAGCGGTTCTGGAAAAGGCCGGCGGACTCGCCCTTGAGCTGCTTCTGAGGGCCGCCGGAGAACTCCTTCCAGAATCGCGGCGAGTCAAAGATGCGGCGCAGCACGCGGTCGTCGTGGTCGGCGTCGGGAGCGGCGCGAGTGGCGGGCGAGAAGTCAGCGGCGGTTGCGGCAATGGAGGATCCGTACATCCGCTGCTGCAGGCGCAGGCATTGCGAGCAGGTCCAGGCGCGTCGCCCGGTGCGCCGCAGCATGGTGGCCCGATTTGCGGCGGAGAGGAGGGATGGGAGAGCGGTGGAGAGAGATGCGGTGGTGGAGAGGTGGAGAGGCTCGGTCGCGCGCTGGACGGGCGGAGAGATGACGCGCGCGGGCTCGGCTTGTGTTGGAAAGCGACGTCCTCGTCCTAATTCAACACCTCGCGTGCAACTTCCCCTCCGTCGACAACCCATTGCCTCCCACCCCCAGCCCCCAATGGCCTTCCGACCGCTCCTCCGGCAGGTGAGCTCTCCTGCTCTCCTGCACCATTGATCGTTCGCAAGCTCACCCCCCGCCAGCGCGCCGTCGTCCCTGCGACGTCCGCAGTCCTTGCCGCCGGCCTCACGCTCTTCCCGTTCCGCAACGTCCACGCCGAGGCTCCCCAGGCATCGCAAAGCCAATTCGAGAGGGTACCGTCCGCCTGACTCTGCCCGCTGCGCTCGGCTAACCTCCGCCCAGGACCTCCGCAAGCCCATCTACGACGACTTTGCCTCGGTTCCCGCCGAGCCCGTCAGCCCACCCAAGGCCGCTCCCGCGCCGTCAACGCCCACCTACACGGACCGCCTGGCCGCCCAGGTTGCCCAGGCCCGCCTGTTTCTGCACGGTTATGCCGCCAAGTCCGAGGACAAGGTCAACGCGGGCCTGACCGAGGCGCTGCGTCTGGAGAACTCATTCACAAGCACCGTCGCTTCGCTGGCCCCGCCCAAGGAGTCGGGCGAGAAGGTTATGCCCGGCGCTATCTACGTGCTCGTTTCGGCCATGGCCGGCAGCATCGTCACCCGCAACCGCAACATCCTGCTCCGCTCAACCGTGCCCGTTGCCGTCGGAATCGTCGCCTCGTGGGCTATCCTGCCCCTCACCACCCGGAACGTCGGCGATCTCGTCTGGACCTACGAGGAGCGCTACCCCGTCATCGCCGAGAACCACCTCCGGGCTAAGGAGCGCGCCACCAGATTCGTGCAGACGGGCATTGCGCACAGTAAGATGACGGCCGCCATGCTGGAGGAGAAGATCGGCGATGCGAGGGAAGCCGTCGAGGACTGGGTGAGGAAAGGCAAATAAACAGACGAAAGCGGTAGAATAATCCTATTTCAAGGGGCGAGACAGACAGCCAAAGACCCAGCTGGCATCCGTTGAGTGTCTCATTTGTTGCGCGCAGAAAAATCTTTTTGTTGGCGTAGTAGACCATGGGTGTTCTAGAACAGTGTACCATCAGCTAAATCTTCGTAAATACAGTTCTCGGAACATTCCCATTGCGGCAGGCAAGTCCGTTCCACGTGCTTCAATTCGGCGAACATGGTCGCGTTCCAGAAGAGATTCTCTGAGCCCCCTCAATACCACTTTTCTTACGTAGGCATTCGAATCCAATATCCGGACGAAAATGCGACTTTCAAGATCGTCCAGATCTTGGATTCAACTACCCATAGAAAGAGTGTTGATTTCGGTGGGCTGAGATGTTCTGTGACCTGCTATGGCACTGACCAATCAAACACTCGCTGAATTAAGAACAGACGTTGATAAAACTACACTTGAGCGAGCGTCAATTCCTTCATTAACACTCTTCTGACCTTTGATGATTCAAGTCTACATTCCCCGACGGCTAGTCACCTCCACCCTCCGACGGCTGTTTATCTACATCCCCCGGCGGCTGGTTACCTCCACCCTCCGCTGGCTGGTTCCCATATACATCCCCGGGAATCCGCCCCAAGTACTCCTCAGGCGAAGACGTTCGACGCAAGCCGCGCCGCAATGAACGGCCGCGGTCCGTATGCGACCTTTCGACGGGCCTGAGGACCAGGCGGGGCCGAGGGTTTGCGGCGTGCGCCTGAGCAGCAGCCGTCGCCCTCGCCGCCTGCACCTGTGCTGCCGCGGTCGCCAACGTCGCTGCCCAAGGCATATTCTCGCTGCATCTGTCCTGGGCCTGCTCCAGCAGCATTGAAAGACCCTCGATGAGCATCATGAGGGCGGTGCGGCGTGTTGAGGCGTTTTGCCCCATCATGAGGGTTCTAGGCACGGCCGCGGTACCGTCGGGTGCGGGGTGATCGTACTGGAGGACCGATCCGGTGAAGGTGGTAACTTCTGCTCCTGTGTCTGGATTGATTGTGTGATTTTCTTCTACCTCGACTCTGTGGAGTGCGTGGAACGGGTAGAGGGCCATCATGGACTCTGTGTTATCAAGGTCAGTTTTTGTGGAACGGACTGTGCTGATTGGACGGGAGCCTTTGGTACCTATGATCAGGTTTTCCATCGCCTCTTGCAACTCTCCTTCGTCGTGCATGGGTTGGGACATGGTGTTGGATAGCGATAGAGGATACCGTCGATGCTGTTGATGCTGTTGATGCCGATGATGATGATTTTTTAAAAGTGATCTAAATGTACCAGAGAGGAGGATTTAAGAGCTCTGTTCGCCATTTCTGCAGCCTGGAAGAGGGAAGGTGGAATGCAGAAGGTGGATGATGGAAGGCGCAAAGTGAAAGGTGAATGGGGGAAGAAGGTGTAAGGCCCAACCTGCGCTGCCTAACAAACCGATTGAACACTAACTATTCAACATGCTACGGCAGGTTGAGCCCATCCGCATCTGTCTTTCAGAAATACTGTTGAAGGGCAATCACGATTAAGGACAATGAGGTAAGAAAGAGGTTTTATTATGTGCGCGCTGTTGCTTTCCCAACGCTGAATTCCATCCAAAACTTTCTGTCTCCTTTGAAATGCCGAACGCTTTCCGTTGTCGTGACGCAGTCGGAGGACTTAATAAGCCGGGCGACCTAGGCGGCGGGTGTTGATGACATGGACTCCGTTCTCAGTGTGAGCCCGGGTCATGGTGATGTTGAGCTCGCGTTCGGCGCGGTCCAGCAGCAGCCAGAGCGCGCCGCTGCGCTTGTTATAACGGGTGCGTAGGACAGTGATTGCCTCACGAGGGCCGGTGTGCTCGATCAGCTCGGCCATGTAGTCGTTGGGCTGTTCGTGGTTGGGAAGGCGGTACGTGACCACGTCGAGGTAGCGGTTGCTACCAAGGAGGCTGCGACCGACGGCTAGAGACGGAGTAAGGTCAGCGAGGGGCTCGTGGGAGGATGTGGGAGAGATATTACTGAGGATACGCTCGGTCAGCAGCTGCGCGGTGCTCAGTTCCTCCAACTGCTTGGCAGTGGACTCGGACAGCTCGGCAACGTCACCCATTGTCTCGTATGTGAGGTGAACCCGGAGGGATAGGGTGTCGAGTTGCAGAGAATGCGATCTCCTAAAGGCTATTCAGGTTGTTAATAATTCTTTGCGTGGAAGTCTGAGTTGCCTACATGGTGATTGGAGGTGGGCGAAGCTCTTTTGATTTAAGCTTGGGCGTGGAGGGGTTTTTGATTGAAGCTTGGGCGAAGAGGGTTTGGATTGGAAGGAGCTGGCTGTTGGAGAGAAAGCGGAAAGTCTTTAAGTAGTTGGACGGTTGCTCCGGTAGCCACCTGTCCAGCAGCATGTGACCAAAGGTGAGTTTGTGTGTCAATCACTGTCTCTGACATGTTGGGAAGGAACTCGGTAACAGTGAGGATCCAGAGGCAAAGAGCAATAGGCGGCCAAACTCTCACTTGGTCATGGAACGCTTTGGAGGCATCGAAAGCAAACAAAGAGGTCAAATAATTAGGCATTGAAGCTCGACATATCGTTAGTCGCTGGACCACAACGAGTGAAAGCGCTGCGGCTATCCGTAGTAATCGCGTCTCTTTGAGTAGCGTTTCAATGTTCTTCAGAGCGGAGTGCTGGAATCGTGATAGGAGTTGATGTCGTTTGCTTTGGTGTTGAGGTGAGGCGCTCGGACGTCCCGCCTGGAGCGGAAGTGAGGAGCGAAAGCGGCAACCACTTGTCTTGCTGCGCCCCCAATGCCGCTCTTTCCATCCGTCCTCACCTCACCTCATCCATTGACCTACCTTCATCCAAACCTTTTTTTTTTTTTTTTTGGCAGAATCATCCGGCACTAGGAGCTTGCTGGCATGCTCCGGTCAAGCTCGACTTGGCGATTGTTCAACACCGCCACTCTGGCTCGTCCGGGCAGTGCTGTTACGCGTTCTTCCTGCGACGATCAAGCCGACACAATGGACCCTGGATGATTCTTGCCTTCTCCGCATTCGCTTCGGTTGGCTTTCCGTTCCCTGTTCTGCCACCGAATGGGGGACAGTTCCGTCCACGGGGCCAAGATCGTCTTGATAACTCCGCTGGCCCAAGCGGGTGAAGATCATGCACGCCTTATAACTAAACTCCCGCAGCAGCCTAGGAAAGGGGATGCCATCAACCCGCTTGCTCCAGCGTTACGGTGCGGGATTCCTCGTGAGTGGTCTCTGCACTGTTCGGCTATCTATCAACGGAGCATGGGAAAGGTGCTGAGATCGGCAGAGGAGCACCCCAACCCCTCCTGAATCCCTCACCATAGTCCCGTCCTTGGCTGCGCTCATCCATTAGGCAGTCACAGTGACCATACGGAAGAGTCATGTGGCATCTGCTGCGGATTGACCAATCACACGGAGAGTCAAGCCCACCCCGCAGGCTCTTGACTGCGCCACAGGTGCATCCCTTCCCTACTGGTAACCTAGCCCCTACGAGAGGGGTCCAAGTACGAACGCGCGCTTCTGGGCTGACCTCTATTCGCTTCAGCCACTGGTTTTATGGCGGACGTCTTCGTCTATCTGGCAGAGCGCCAGCAACCAACAAGACCCTTCAGCCCTGTGCATGCAGTGGTCTGTTTCCATTGTCTCAGAAAGGGGCCAAATTAAAGATACCCCACTCCATAGCAGATCTGAATACTTCGCTCGGGACAACGCCGCAGCCCTGCATCCAAATCAGACAATGCTGTTTCACGATATATCTGCTCACCCGCAGCCTTTCACCTGGCTCGCGACTTGCTGGTTTTCGTGATCGCGCCTGTCTCTCGTTGAATTTGCGCCTGTCACTCGTTGAACTCGCGCCTGTCACTCTTTAAAACTTGTCTATCATTAAATTTATGGCCTTCTCCAAGCCGTCTTTGCTGTCCTACGCCGTGTGGCTGCTGGCCTGTCTTCCCGATGGAGTCGTTTCCGCTCGGAGCGCGGCCTCAGCCCCGATGCTTGACTTGAAGGCAGCTACAAGGCGCTCCGACACTCTTCGAAGGAGCGAAAAGATCAGAACCACTCCTTTCATCGATTTGCTCTACACGGATGGTGCGACTATCCGTCCCCCAGTGCAATTCATACTGATGTTTGTGTAGGCGACAACTCTGACAGCCAGAAGTCCGTCTTCTACTCCCGTGTCCAGGCCCAGTCGAGCAAGCAAGTCCTCGTGCTTGAGGATATTGAAGACCAGCTGAACCATCTCGAATGCACAGGCTCGGGAATTGAGCTTGGGTTCCGCGGAGACGATGTTTTTGCTGATGCTGAAAATGTCATCTCGGGTTTGGAAGGCGGCTATGTCGTTGCTTCCCACGCTGGATGCACTGACGAGGGCTCGCGTTCTGTCTTTCTGTAAGCTAGACGTTTCGTTTCCCGTGTTCGGCTGGCTTACAAGACACAGGGTCGACGACGTGACGGCAGCTGAAGACACCAAGACCATCACCCTCGCGACGACGAAGCAGCAGTGGAAGCAAGCTTTCAGCCGCTTCAACATCGATTACGGATACTCGCAGGAGCACCATGAGCTGCGCCGTCACCAGATGATGCGTCGGCAGGACACCACCACACAGGCTGTTGCGACCAGCACCGCTACCCAGACCGTGGTCTCTTCCACCTCCACCTCGGCCTTCTTGAGCCACCAGACCCTCATTCCTGCCGGAAACGCCTCTCAAGTCGGCGAGACTTCTGTCGCTCTCAACCTGTTCCACGAAAGCGCCAACACGACCTTTGCGCTGCCTCCTGGATTCGCCATGACTCTTCCCAACCCCCACTTCATCATTGGCTGCAAGCACTGCAAGGTCACGGGCAACTTGAACCTGACGCAGGGTGGCTGGGAGCTTGACTGGCCCGACGTGGACGAGATCACTGAGATGGACTCGGTCGCCGATGTCTTCAAGATGGGCTTCGTCGAGCTTGCTCTGAACAACTTCTCTGCCTACATCGAGCTCCAGGCCACGCCGGCCGAGTCTGGTAGTTTGCAGATCCCGCTCTTCACTGCCCCGACCGCTGGCTTCAGGATCCCTGAACTCGGCAAGGCTGGTGTCATGTTCGAGCCTGCCCTTACTTTCAACTGGGCTCTCAGCGGTGGTGTTCAGATGTCCTACGGTTTCAACATGACCATCCCCCGCGCCATCGCCGCCCTGAACTTCACGGACCTCGAGTCGTCCACCGTTACCGGACTGTCGGTTCCCCAGCAGACTCTTCTATTCTAAAACCCACGCTAACCCCGTGAAACAGTGACAACTACAACCTCACCGCCATCCCCTTCCAAGCAAACATCTCCGACATCAACCTGCAGCTGCACGTTTCCCTGCGCCCGCGCATCGAGCTCGCCTTCGGCCTCTTCGATGACGACCTCCTCGCCGAAGCCGGCACCTACCTCGACCTGCCCGTCGCCAACGTCAACATCACCCAGCTTGCCTCGGCCCAGCACAACGCCAACTGCGAGTCCGTCGACACTCCCCCCGCCGATGAGGCCGAGTTTGACAAGAATTTTGCCAACCTCACCCACATTGCCGCCGGTGTCGATATTGGCGCCGGCGCCGACTTCCGCGTCCAGGCCCAGCTCCCCGTTGTGAAGGATCCTTCGTTCGTCACTTCCTGGAGCATCGCCAGCATGCCCGCGACGACCCTGCCGACGGCCTGTCTGGTGTACCAAAGCACGGGCGCGCCGGCCGGTTCCGCCTTCACCCCGGCGGCGACCAAGTTTGCGACGATGAAGCAGCAGGGTCAGGCTGGTGGACTCCTTGGCGGGGATGGAGAGAGTGGAAGCGAATCTTCCGGAGCAGGTATGGTACTGTCACTTGTTGTTGTTCGTCTTTCGGAATGCTTGCTAACGAATACTTTTTTGCCATAACAGAGCTGAACGTGACCATTTCGCTGTAAAACTGACCTCTGGCTCGTTTTTTACCTTCTTTGACATGGCTTTATTCGTTTCGAGAAGATGTTGGTGAATGCTCGAAGGTACTGGCCGCAGTGGCGGACTTGGGACCTCAGGGTGCTCGAGAGCGCCTGTCTCATGCGCGTTTAGCTGGTTTCGCCGACTTTCACATTTCTCAAAGGCTCATTGCAAGAACGGCGGCGGTCTTCCGCGCCGTGTATTACGTGTGAAGGGGAGTGAGATCTGATGCCATTGGTAGTTGATACCCAAATGATGATTGACTGGGAGAGCACCTCCCACAGAGGGGAAACTGAGTATCAAAGCATCTACATTTGATTACTTATGCTTCTTGTGAAGAAGAACTGCTTACATGGGGGGGGGGGGGGGGGGGGGGGGGGGGGGGGGGGGGGGGGGGGGGGGGGGGGGGGGGGGGGGGGGG